>PVIC010033677.1:0-20027 GCA_004025085.1 Thryonomys swinderianus | reverse complement strand
TTCCGGCGCCTGCCTCGCAAGCGTAAGGACCTGAGTTCGATCCCCGGTTCCCACATATAATGCTGGGTGTGGTGGCTCACGCCTGTAATCCCAGCACTCGGGAGGCAGAGACGGGAGGATTGCTGAGTTCGTGGCGGCTTGCCTGGGCACCATAGTGAGCTCAGGGCCAGCCTGAACTACAAAGCAAGACCCTGTCTCCAAAAAGAAAAAAAAAAAAAAAAAAAAGAATTCAATTAAAAAAAAAGAAAAAAAAAGATTTGTGATTCCAAAATTATCTTCTCTCCTGGGATATTCCTCTGTAAGGTCAAAGCCATTAGGTATGATGTAAGAGTCCCACCACTCAATCTCTGGTATGTCTCCTTCCTTTAGCTCTTTCTTAGAAGCAATGAGGGCTAGCCTAGAGGAGGCATGAATGCCTGTTTTTTTGAGCAGCCTGTGAAATCTCTGCCTGCAGCTTCTCCAGTTGAGCCTTTGTTGGTAATTGTTGAACAGTCTTCTGAAATTTACTCTTGTCATGAAATTTACAAATGCGTCTCGGGCACTGGAAAGGGGCAATTGAGACTCGGGGGTCAAAAGAAAGTACTGGACTCCATGTATTCTGATGGCTTTTCTTCGAGCTTCTGCTTGAACTGCTCTCTCTTCACAGCGTGAATATTGTTGGTCTTCAGTGTGGGCATGTGGCGTGTCAGCTCGATCTACTTACCCGTCGCATCTGCAGTCCAACCTTGCTCATCCAGGATCAGTGTCATAGGTTTAGTTTGATCTTTTAGCTTTACTTTGGGGGAAGCAATGCCCATTGCATGGAAATTAACTAGGCCCTCCATGCTGGCATTGCCAATGAGGCCTGGCTTCTGGACCTGGGTTCAGGCTTATAGTTCAGCTGCTTTCCTTGGCTTCTTGAGGGCATCATTCATGAAAGTGGCAGCCTGGAAAGGCTGGAGAGTGTTGCCTATTAGAAGTCGCTCTGGCTGGGATGATGATGGGGTCTGGCTGAGGCGCAGGAGGGCTAATGAAGCCCAGCGGTTTCTCCCTCTCCTCGATTTGTCGTGTTGCTGCCTCCATCATCTGTTTACTCTGGAGCTTGGTCAGCATGCCAGGGCTCTCTGACAGAGGCCAGGGAGCACCTCTGGCTCCTCTTCTACCTCCTCAAAATGGGGCATTTGTCGCTTCTTTACTCCTGATGATTCCTTGGAGATTTCAGGGTCATCACCAAACACTTCCTGTGGTAGGCTTTGGGTGACACCCCCCTTCACTAGGAGGGCTCGTGCTATGCAAGGACATATCCGCTGCCAGGGACAAGCACTTCCTAGAACTCCTTTAGCTCTCGTTTTCTGCTCCTGTCACTGCTAGACTTGGAATGCCTGGAGCTTTGAGCTTCCGTATGGCTTTGAACAGTTTATCCACAAATTGGAGTATAGAATTATCAAGAAAAGGTTTCAAATGGTCAGTCCCCTTTTTCTGGTCTATGGCCTTTCCCACACAGTTCAGTGCTGCTGTGACCACTGTGGGCTCTGAGAAACCCAGTACCCTCTTCACTATCTTCTCTATCCCTGGTTTCAGCTCATCCAGCTTCCTCTTAGTGCCATTTTCCCAGAAAAGGAGAATGACAGCTCAAATGGGATTCAACACTATGCCTCACAAATTTCAGCCCCTGACATAGAGCTGGAACGTTACACCGGAACCGGAAACCTCCAGACTGCCCTAGGCTTCAGTCACCACCGCACTAACTCCTCCTCATCTCCCTCCCTCTCCCTGCATCTTAGGCATGTGGGGCTAGCAGTTCAGCAACTCAGTCTTCCCTCTGCCATCTGCCTCCAACACAGCTGCGCAGCAACTTCTGTGGCTGTCTTCACCAAGCTGGTGCAGAGAATGATGCTCTGTGGTATGGACAAGCTGATGTTTCATGCCCACCTTTCTTTCTACTTTTACATAGGAACAAATCCTCAAAATGAAAGCATCTGCAGTATCAGCTTCCCTCCCCCTCTGTGACTGGGGTAGGGCACAACAGCCTGATAAGAATAGGACGACATATCACAGTTATCCATGCACACTGCTACAGCTGGGTCTGGATCCCCTCAGGCTTCTTGTGGCCTTAGGTAGGTCTTTTTCTGAGGGGGCTGGCTTTGGAGCGAGTGGTACTGGGATTAAGGGTGCCAAACAGGGACTGATTGGTTTGGCACCACTAGGATCCTGACAGCCTTCATACAATATAAGGGATGGAAAGAGGCTTGTCTCTTTCCCTGCTTGCTGTGAACTGTTTGTGCCTTGCAACGCCCCTCTGCCCTGGCACCCCGCCTTGAAGCCAGGCCACTATGGATCGAAACCCCTACAAACTGTGAGCCAAATGAACCTTCCTCCTTTAACTTTGGGTACCAGATATTGTCTCAACAATGAGAAAAGTAACACATGTTTATGCAGCACAACTCACAACAGCTAAATTCTGGAAGCAGCCTATGTGTCCACAGACAGACGAATGGAGGATAGGAGTGGAGTGTTTATATACGGTGGAGCACTACTCTGCCAAAAAGAAGGATAAACGAGTCATTTGTAGGAAAATGCATGCGCTTTCAGAACAGAATGTTAAATGAAATAAATCAGACACAAGAGCTTAAATACCACTTGGTTTCTTTTATCTAAGAAACCCAAAGTATAAATAAATTAAAGAGCAAAATAAAAGATCATAGAAAAGAGGAAGATAGCTCTTTTGTAAAGGAGAAGGGGACTGAGAGATGGGAGGAGGGAAGAGTGGAGGGGGCGCAAAAGAGAATCAAACTGTGCTGTGTGCATGAACCAACTCCCTACAATGAACGTAATTATTTTGTACTGCAAACATGTACTGATAAAAACAAAACTTTAAAAATAAAGGGAATAAGACATGTGGGAATGGGCACTGGTGAAGCGTGAGGGCCCGCTGGAGCCGTTGCCCTGGGGCCTCCTCGGTCCTCCGTGTCTTCATTGCCCTGGGTGCTCTGGGGCCTTTTGCAGGGAACGCCGAGGTTCCCAGCTGCACCTAGAATTTCCTTCTTCTGGACCAGCCGCCTCCCCTTCCCGTGTGATACAAAGGAGGGCCTGACAGGACAGGGACAAGAGACCTTGTGGTTGCTGAGGGAGGAGAGGGGAAAGCATACGGGGAAAACAATCTAATTCAAGCAAAACTAAAAGAAAACGAGTCATTTGGGGGAGGAAAATAGAGACTGCCACAAAACACGTGTTTCCCCTTCTGACTAAGAGCTGCGATGGGTGGCAGGTCACCCAGCCCCATGTCTCCTTGGGGTCACTTCTGCGTGGGAGATAGGATCTCGCAAATGGGAGATACCTACAGCTGAAGTAAGTGGCCGCCCCTGGGATCAATTTCATCATGACATGTTGCAAATCAGGGGAACAAACAGCACAAACCAAATGCTGCCATTATGCTTATTTTCCTCTTGGAATTATTTCTGATAAGACTGGAATCCATTCTACAGTGATCCTGACACAGGTCCCACGGGGCCGTCTGGCTCAAAAATTGGAGTTGTGTGCAGGGTGCTGCTGATAGGGTCCCTGCCCCAGGGCTGAGCAGCACACATTCTTCCCACTGTTCCTTCCTGTGGGGCTCCGGACAGCCTGGAGTCTTCACCCCACTTCTCCCAGCCCAGTCTCCAGCAAGGTGCTGCTGATGGGAGCCACACACATGGGTGGTGGGGGCAGCTGTGAGCAGGGCTGTGAGCAGACTTGAGTGTCTAGACTGCGGGGTCCCCGTGGAGTGAGAAGGGCTGGGTGGAGCAGGGGGTGCTGTTTCCCTGTGCTGCAAAATCCAGCCAACTTGGAAGAGCCTGAGGATGCGAAGTTGGAGCCTGGCCTGGTGTGTGGGTGAGGCTGCATGTGTCCACCAGGCAAGGAGGCGCCATCTATACCCTCCAGCCTCTGTCAGCTTGCTGTGCGCTCCTGTCTGGTCTGCACAAGACGTGTGGGCTCCCGCCAAAAGGCAGCCCTGATAGTGCAACACAGCTTGCTGCCGCTCGGGAGTCGGGCCTCTGTCCCATCCCTGGGAAAGGCGCAGTGTGGCTGCATGAGAAGGTGGCTCTCACCTTCACCACCGACAATGAAGATGAGGAGCCACCGGCCTCCTCCTGGGACAGAAACGTGAAAGCCACACCTGGCCCTAACAGATGTCCCACTGAGTCCTGACCCCGGGCCAGGTGGCCTTCGGAGGGACACACTCTGCCCAAAGACTCCTTCTGAGAACCTGGACCCTCATACGACTCCCCTCCACTGATTCTGCCGTGCAAGCGGTGGCCCTGTGGCCACTCTCCCTCAGCCCTCTCCTCTTGCCTCCATGTGACAGCAGGGCCTCAGCTCATGCTGCAGAGCTGCCTGTCCCTGCTCTGGGCCCCTGAAGTCCCCCACCCACCTCTTCATCACCAAACAGGGAAATGTGGACAGGTGGGGGTTTGTTTTGCAGAAAAAAAAGAGCTGTTTTCAAAATGAGAGTGGAGGGCCAGAGCCCTTTAACTCCTTGGCACAGCAGCCACGGTGAGTCCAGCACACCACACTGAGACTTGGTGGAAGGTGCGGGGTACCCCAGGGCCCCTCTAGGTGTGGGTGGAGGCCACAGCTCACTGCCTCATCCCTCAGCCTACTCCGTCAGCAGCTCGCACTTTCTGTTCCAGAGAGCAGCGAAGCATGGCGTGTGCAGCCCTGGCCTCTCTCTGTCCCACACCTGGGAGCCCACGGGAGCCAGCAGGTGCCCTGCTGTGGCACACAAGCCTCGGTCTGTGACGAAGTTTCGCCATGTGTTCTGGGATCTCAGCACGCACCAAGGGGCAGCCTCCTCTAGCATGGTGATGGGGCCTGTGCTGCTCAGGGGTGAACACTCCTTCCACCCCCGGGGCCACCAGTCATTTGTCGTCGGGCTTGCTGGCCACATCGACTTGCTTTACTTTCCATTCTGGGTTCTTTTGCAAAGCACCGTGTCTCCCAAAGCCAGAAATATCCCTGTCTAGGAATTCCGGGTCCTGCCAGTCCAGGGGTGTCTTCCTGGGCTTCCCATGGCTATCTAGCAGCGCCAGCTCTGCAAAGCAGCACCCAGCTCTCTGACCCCTGGCCCACCATCCCTGTCTTGTCACCTCCATACTGTTTCCCGGTCTCCCCACTCCCTGGACTTCCCTGCTAACAACACAGGCCTATTGCATTCCATGAACAAGCCTCTCACGGCATTCCCTCCTCTTTTGTCCTCTTCCTTTTAACTTTGGGCTCCTGTTTGTTCTTCAAGACCCAGGCCTGGAAGTCTTCCTTCGGGCCATCTGGAGCCCTGTGACATTTGCAAGCATGTGTCCCTGCCCCGGGCTCAACATGTCCTGTGAGTATGAGGATACTTGTGTCACACCTTTTTCCTTCTGGTAGATTGCAGAGTGTCACGGCCTTCTGATCACCTACGCCCATGTCCTCCAAATAGGAGGTTTGACAACGTTGTAACTGAGTCAGCTAACAAGACTTTCCCCCACTCCTCTGCAGTGAGTGAGGAGGGAACTGTGCCGACCTCAGCTGGCTGCGCTGCTCTGAGCAGGCACTGCACCAGCTTGGCAGCTTCCGAGAAGTGAACGGTAATGGGGTCTCACTGACATCTGAGAGGCCTTGACCGAGTCCAAGGCAGTGAAGTGAGACGTGGATAAGCAGCTGCCAAGTCCTGGATGTGGCGATTCCCCGAGGGCTGGGAGTGTTGGAAGGGTGGGAGGGGGAGCTTTGCTCTGTGCACAGGGTGCTGCCCCTAGCTGCACTCTCCTGCGAGGCCATCTCCTCGGCTCAGCTGGTGCCCTTGCTGGAGCCCGAGTGCTTCTGCATGTGGAGGCTGCCATCCTCAGTGGAGGGCACTCCCTTGCCCACATAGTGACCCCCACCGTGGCCTGCGGTGGCTTCCAGGGCAGCTGTGGGCTTTATAGCCACAGCAGTGGCCAGGATCACCATGTCTTCTGCCCAGCATGGTCACCACCGATCAGTGCCAGTCCTCCCTCTGCAGAACCCCTCGCCCCAGCCTCAGAGTCCACTCCAACAGCGACACTCCAAAGGCCCCTCACCACCCTTCTGGGGAAAAGGAGTTACTGCTTTTGGAAAATCCTGAGCTGTGGACTTGGTACAGGTTTAAAACAGGAGGAGCACAGCTGGGAACACTTCCAAAAGCCCCAGCCAGCCCCTGTCCATCCCCAGGCTCCCTGCTGACAGTGGACATTGAAAACAACATCTCCAGGCCAGGACACACAGGCCTTGGGGGACCTCCATGTGCACCCCACGTGGGCCCTGTGCCCCAGCCATACTGGCTGCAGGCATCCTCCCCAGTCAATCGCGCACACTCCAGGCTTCCCTCCTCACTCTTCCTCGCTTGTGGTGACCATCCCACCTCTGCCATCCAGCTGGCTCTTGCCTGCGCTTGGAAAGCAGCCTCTGCAATGCCACTGGCCTTACCCAGGACTTTGGGAGTGGTGTGCACCCTGCACTCTGTCTGACGTCTGATGTGTGTCGCTTTTGTGTTCTCCTAGGACACCCAGTGCCGGGCAGCTCTTGTCCCAGGTCTGCCACTGCCCATGGGGAACTGGGAAGTTTCTTACTGGGTCGTGTAGACCCAGAACTGAGCCCAGTCCCTGGCATGTGCTGGCCTTGACACACTGGATGCAGGTGGGTAGAGCAGAATGCGGAAGGGTGCTCCACAGCGGGGCTCTTCCTGGGGCTCAGCTGTGCCCACTGACGCTCAGCTCCATGGCTCAGAAGCCAGATTTTCAGGCAGCAACTAGGAGATAGAGCTTGGAGTGAGTCTTGGCTTCTCCAAGACACCCTGCTCACTGGGTCCCGCCATCTTAGGCCTCACTTTGATAACAGCCCTTGAGGCCAATGCTGTCTGCAAGAGGAGAGACCAGAGCTAACGAAGGTCAGCTTACAGTTGCACTGGACCTTAGGCATTTACGACAGAAGCTGAGCATGTCCTCTAAATGTCTTCCTGTAAAAAAGCTCAGCCACATCCTCACAAGCCTGGAATGGGTTTGCGTGAAATTTAATTTGTCTAAATCTGCTCACAGATAAAGAGCAATAAATATGCATTGGGTATCTCTGATACTCACCGTGTCAAGAGACTGTGTTACATACTGAGAAACAGCTTCAAAGATGTTTACTGAGAACAGTCTTAAATGCCACTCCTTCTGCCTCGTCGTGTTGATTTCTGGCCTCTGCGAGGCACACCCTTTGATCCTCCAGTTCATGGGAAGAGCTGATTAGAGGCCTCTCTACAAGTCCTTTCTCCTGCACATGTGGATGACAAGGAATTTTCACATAAATTTCTAAAAGAGGGGGATTTCTTGATTATCCAAGCTGCTCATTAACAGAGAACTTCTGTGCTTTTCAGGAGTAGGGGGACAAAGATAGTTTCACTAACTACTATTTACATGAATGTTAAATTAAATTTCCCTATAAAATTTTCAGTATCCACTTTGCTATACCAGATCGGAGGCTCTAAGAAGAAGAAAGTGATCTATTGGCGAAAACCCTTCTTTAGTTGTCTTGTGATCTTTTTCCTTTGTTAATACCCTGTGCCACTTGAAACAGGTATCAAAACTTGTTAAGTGATTATATCTTAGGATGAATGCTTCTTTGCAGTTCTCATGTTTCTGAATAAGAGCCATCATTTTCAAGTTAATAGAGCATTATGTTTTCTTTGCAAATAAAATCTCCTCAGTCATAAGCAAAGAGAGAAGTAAATTCATGGTGAGAAGACACAGCACTATTTTTCCTCCTGGCACTTGGGATCTATGATAAGTTAAAAATGATGTTTTTATCTCTGGTGATTTATCAAACTTGAGATTTCACAAAAGATAAACAGATGCGCTGAAGAAAGAATACATCATCTTAATGCTTTGGTTTGACACTTTGGGTATCTAAAAAGCATGTATCCTGAAGAGCTCCCTTCCAAAACCTTAATAGTTTCCATGATTTACACATTTAATTCTTGCTTTTCAGACACACTAGGGCGAGAACAGGCCAGGAGCACTGTTTAAGAAAATGGCCCCATTTGAAACATACAGATTATTTATAGAAGAAAAACTGAAGAGCTGAAAGAAAATCTGGTTGTCAACAGACAGTTGTTTTTTCTGTTTTTTTTCTGTAGTTCATTTTGGTTTTCGTGTGGGCGGCTCATGGGAACTCAAAGGTGGTTTACTAAATGTTTTTGAGATTAGAACGTGTCCTTTAGAGCCCAAATTTAAATTTATGTGTGAGTTGCAAACATGTTTAATTTTATAATATATAGTAGATGTTTTAAAAAATATATAGAATCATATCCAGAGTATTGTGATAAGAGTTCCTAAACTTTTAGTTTTATTCACACTATGATGGTTTTGTTCTTCAACTTAATCCTAATAGAAAACTCGAGATTTATATTTAGTGTAAATTAGGCTCTTTCTTTACTTTGGTATCATCTTGTTTTTGCTCACCAGTGTGGGCACAAATCTAACCACATTTTGAAATGACTTAGGTTTCACAAGATGTAAATCCAGCTCAGAAGGCTGACCAGATCTTTGCATTTCATCATGCCAGGTACAATTACTTTTTAATCACATAATGGGAAAGAAAGGAGCAAAACACATTTTAAAAGTGGGGAGGGCTTGTTTTTCTTGCCTGTTTAGCAATGCTGAGCTGTCAGATTCCGGTACAGCGGGCACTGTGGCCCCTGCTGTGTGGGCAGCAATCTCCTGGGGTTTGAATCTTCCTCTGTCTCTTGTATCTGTGTGGCCTTCAGCAATTTATTTAACCTCTCTGAGCTTCAGTTTCCTCTGTGGGCTTTGTGATGTTTCTGTGGAACAATAAGTTAAACAAATTACAAGAACTATGCTCTCCACATGATAATCAGCACAGAACAAATGTTCGCATGAAAAGTGTTGCGATCATTAAGTCCGGCTGAGGCCCGGAAGGGAAGGGACCAAGGGACCCTTAAGTGGCACCTGTGTCCAGCACAGAGCCTCTGCTCTGCCCTTGACAGGCTTCCATAGAACACTACCCCTCAGCAGTTAGACTCTTCCTGGTCTTCCTTCCCTTCTTTCCAGTGCAACAGAGCCCTTGAATCATTTGTGATCAGACTGCCTCACAAATGGTCACTTCCTTCAAAGAAGAGTAAGTCACAGCTTCTCAGGATAGCTGTCCCTAGGGACAGGCTCCCAAGTGCTGGCATGACAGTGGGTCTGCACAGCAGAACATGGTGCATGGAGGCCAGCAGCCCCTGACTTCAAGGTTGCCGATGTGGCCATGGGGAGAAGGTGAGGCTTCTCGAAGGAAACCAAGCTCCTGGACCAAGAGGCACATCTTGCACAGTCCCCGACCGAGGCTCTTCCCTGGGGACAACCCGGTTACCTCACCCCGACAAGGAGAGATTGAAGCATCATGAAACACAGGCAGTCTGTGATCTTAAACTTCTTCTTTCCCCATTATCTGATTTGCACAAAATTAAACTCCATTTGGCAGATGTGCCTGCCCTGCCAAGCCTTACCCACTGCCACCCTGCAACTCACATCCTGTTTCTCCTCTGCTTTCTCTTTGAAAGATCAATCCTTTGGGCCCCCCCAAAGCCCCCAACCTGCTCCCGATGAAGGCAGCCTCTATTCCTGGGCACCTCTGCCCAGCCTCCGCCTCCACAGCTCTCCTTCAGCGCCACTGCAGAGTGGTCAGAGTCCCAGTCTCGCTGCTTTGCCTCCTGGGCTTCCCAGACTCTGGAATCCCTGGCTGCTGCTTGATGTGCCAGTGTTCACCCATCTGCCTGGAGGAAACGATGAAATGGTGACCCTCCGTACCCAGGGTCCCAGCTGATCACAGCGACTGTCCCCCAGACCCAGGACTCAACTCTGACTGGAACAGACAAAACAAGGGTGGACTTTTCCTGCTCTCCGCTCCTGCTGGGGCCGCCAGAGGCTGGGTCTGCCAGGACCTGGCAGGGAATTTTGTCTGCCCACTCTCGGCTCTCCAGTCCCACTGGCTGCCCTCCAGCCTCACATATTTAATAGAGCCCAGCCAAAGAGAGTGGTCAGTGACCAGGGAGGCAGCACGGGGACTCTCTCCCTCCCTCAGACACAGGGAACTTAAAGCTTGTCCCATCAGCAGAGGGGGGCCCCGAAGGGAAGCTGATGTGTGGGCCCTCTGGGTCCTCCCTCTGACTAAACCTCCACATACACCCCCACCCCTACCTGAGGCAGTAACCATGCAACACTGCAGAAACCCGTTCCTAAAGCGCAAGTCACTCGCAAACTCTGCTTCTACCTGACAGCGCTTTCCCTTCAGCTGGCAGGACCTGGGGTCCTGGGTGACTTTAGTAGATGAGTATAAGTGGGTAACAAGTGCCCAGATTCACACAGGGCTTCCTGTTAGTGTTAAGGCACTTAATGCTCCTGAGCTTGCATAATGGAATGCAAATTCAAGGAGGTGGTAAGTATATTTCCATAATTTCATAGAAGACAAATGCCAAAGCTAAAGCAAAGTGAATGTAGTTTGTGTAAAGGATAACCCCATTAATGAGGCAGAAGAAAATGCTAATCCCATAAAGAATATTGGAACAGGCACTAATGGATAAAATATAGAACCAACGTTTTAATAATGCATGTGACTATGTTTTTCTTAACAAAGTCTCATTTCAAAACACACATATCCTTGAAAAGAAACTGAAATTAATCCTCAACAGGCTGAAATCCATAGCATTATATGTTCTAATTATAATTACAACCTGCTCCTAACGTGAATGTTCTGCATTATTAGGTGCTTTCCTAGGAGCCAGAAAAGGGATTTCCTAATGCATAATGAGCGCCGCTCCCCAGATTCGAGAGCAAGAGAGGCAAGAAAGTACTTTGCGCAGGGCTGGAAAAGGGTGGATGCCATTTATTTAGTAAAAAGTGCTTAGTTTCTTCTTCTTTTTTCCTTAGGAATCGGTATACCCTCAGGGGCTCAGTTGTTACCAGATTTCAGAGCTGCTATTTCTAGGGTGAGATAAAAATGTGTATCACAGAAAAATAACAATTTATCATTGTAATGGTTCCATCCCACTAGAGAAACCACTAGAGATGGCAGAACATTTTTATTTCAAACATGCTTTGCCCTCGTCTTTAGGTGACAAAAGGACACTGATGCCAGAGGCTTTTTCCATTCATCCCTAATAAAATGGCCCAATCCTGAGTTTATTCCCATCTGGGCTGAGGTTAAGGTCTTCTGTGTGCTATCTCGTCCAGTCTCCAAAGGCAACACCTGGCCCAGGCACTGAGGAGGCTGGTCTGTGCCTGCTCTCTTTCCGGGAGACCTCTGCCCTAGGCAGCAGGTTCTTGGAGTGCGTGATGTGTGACTAGGTCTTTCCCTGGTCGGATCATGCTCAGTTCTTCCTTCTCCTCCGACCCCATTATATATCTCCCAAACCACCTCATTCTAGATGGAAGTAGTTCTGGGCTTTCTAAATGCTGTCATTGACTATTTTTCTTTTACTTTATCCATCTACATTCTCCTCATCTGAACTGGAACCTAAGGCCAATTGGCAGTCACTTCGTTACTGTGGTTATTCACCAGTTAGAGGCTCAGAATCTTTGGTGTCATGGAGACATCAAGTCTTTCCTTCTCCCCTAGGGTTAAGACCTCACACATCAAGACATCTTCTATTTAATCTTTCTCTTTTTTCATCCTCTTGAGGAATAGGCAGACATGCTGCCCCTTGGTTAGGAGAACTAAGGTTTCACAGAGTAGTGATTGCCAGCAATACTTTAAAAAGTTCAACACTATTCTGAGTTGGACAGTAAGGCCAGGATGCTAGGAGATCATCTCATTTAATCTTTCCAGCAGCCCCAAGAGAAGATCCCGTTCCATAAATGGGATGCAGTTGAAGCTCAGAGAAACTGAGTCACAGATGGTAGAGGAGGCATCAGGACCTGGGCTCAGGGCCCACACTCTCAATCCTCACACTAAGCTTAGTTATGCTGTCCACAAGGAGACAGCCAGGGGAGCCTCAGCTGCTGCACTTCTAAGGTGAGTGGGAACGCACACTGAGTCAGACGTAATCTTGTCTCTGAATCCTGGAGAGCTTTTTCCTGGACTCCACGGGGCTGGTCCTCATCTTCCAGGATGGGAAGTGTCTGTGGTCCACACCCGGGGAGGACCCCAGCACCTGGGCTTCTAAGTCCAGAGAGGGGAGGCGGCCCCATCCACACACATGGATGAAGGGCCGGGGCCTCCCTACCTTCAACAGGGAGGTGCATCATGAATACTATTTCAAATCCCAGTGTTTCAACCAGATCAGCAAAGGGGAAATACCCTGCCAAGGCGAAGAGTGGGTCCTCGCAACTTTCTTAGGTGTCAGCCTGGTGGTGTGGGCAGCAGGACACCCAGGAACATAGCTGGCCTTTGGGCGCCAGGATCCCTACAGGATCCCAGGCAGGCCCGGGGGCATAAGCTGTTAGACAAGGGGACTGACTCGCTGCAACCTCTAGATTATCATGCAGTTCTACATGGAGAGTAGTCCTGGAAGGGACAGGGTACACCCCTTGGACTTTGACTTGCACAAACAAAGAGACACTCTGGCTTATGGAGTGTCGCTGCTGATTCTGCCAAAATGACTCACTTTCTCTTAGCTTGACATACTGTCATGTTCGGGTCAGATGTCTGGATTTGTAAAGTAAGGAACTCATCCTGGACCTTAATAATTTGTGGGGGATGGATGTTCTGCCTGGTCCCTGGTACCTGGGGCCCTGCTCCTTGTTCCTCTCCTCTCCACAAGGAACAGAGGTGGGATTCAGTCTTAGTCAGGAAGCTGGATGTGGCCACACACACTGGGGGCTGGTTGTGGTCACAAGGACAGCACCAGGGCAGTGTTCCTATGGGCCCGCGCTCCTGTCCCCAAGAGGAACCTGGGCTCTCAGCATGATCTCATTCCAGCCCTACTGAGGCCCATGTGATAAAACTCAGCTTGGGGCCCCAGAGCTGGTCCGCAGAGGAAGGGAAGAGGCTAGGCTGGCCCCAGCTCCAGCCTCATCCAGTCCAGCTCTCCCAAGAGCCTATAGGTCCAGTGCCAGGCCTTCCTGCAGCTAGTGTAGCAGGCGCTTTACACGGTGGTTCCTTCGGAGCATCCTGGTTAAGGAAGGAAGATAGCTGGGGCTGGCCACAATACCTTCCCTGACTCCTGGGGGGCCCTAGGAGATGCTGTCCCAGATGCACCAGAGCTGAGCCCTTCAGGTGTGCTGGGGACCAAACGCAGCCCTGTTGTCTGCAGCCGGCAGCAGCTTATTATGACACTCTACACACTCTATACACTCAGTGAGGCCCTGGCCTTTTTCTTTCAGTAATCTCCTGGCTAGTAAGGTCATGGAAGGAAATAAAACACCATTCCTGAGATTAAGTAACAACTTTGATGACAGTTTGTTAGGGATCTTACTTAGTGTTTCGTGCTTCATTTTATTTTGGTCCTGTGAGGTCAAAATGAATATTCAAGTTTCTCAGTGTCAGTGTGATTGATGTGTCAAACCGGATAATCCTTGGTCGCGGGGCACTTGCCTGTGTCCTGTGGGATATTTGGCAGAGTCCTTGGCTTCTTCCGACCAATTACACTACCTGTTTCCAACACCTGAAGCGTCCCCAAACATTGCCAAATACCCTCTGGAGAGCTAACGTGCTGAGAATCACTGACTCAAAGGCCAACTCAGGGACTTGCTAGCTTCAGGACTAAGTTCAAGCACTAGATCTGGTATTTGCTCGGGGTGGTCCTGCCAGAGCACTACCTTCCCTGTGTATGTGCCCTCCCCTGTACTTCCTTAGGAGCGAGAGTCATTATTGGGCACAGCATTGTGTTCAAAGGGCCAGCATCCTGCTGACTGGCTCCTCTCCAGTGCCATTTGCAACTGTCAGAATGTATTAAAGACTGGCTCCTGATGGGTTTAGTGTTGGGTTTTGTGGGTGTCATTCGGTCAGTGTTCCTAGACAGCTGGGACCCAATTTACCACAAACTTCAGGGCTCTGTAAGTTACTTGAGGGCCTAAGCACAATGTGAGACTCAGCTTGGTGTGAGGATTGTCCTTCTTTAGCTACAGTCCCCAATGACCTGCAGAGCCAGGAGCCACCCAAGACAACAGTCAACTGACCTCTGTGAGTGTGGGCCAGGGACAATGAAGTAGGTGGTGCAGACACAAGTTCCAGGCACTGAAGCAGTCCTTCTTTGTCACCATCTGTCAGACTGATGGAAGTAAAATAACTTCTGGTAATATTCTGAGAGAATCGAATCCATAGCCAGATGGACCGAAGACACTAAAACTCTAATACAACATCAAACATGGGTTGTGTACTCTGACACACAAAATGACTTGTTTGAATCTAGTGACTTTGTTTTACTAAGATCACTCACTGCCTAAATAATTCTAAGATGAGAACTATTTAATCTCCAGTGAAACAGTCTACTTCCTCTTTTCTCCTTCCTTCCTTCTTCCTTTTATTGTAATCAAGTGATTCCACTGGTCTTCAAATTACTTTTTGAGCACCTGTTACATCTCAAGAACTGTCATTTGGTAGTGTCCACATCCATTGGATCTAGGTGAGATATTAACATAATCATGGAAACAATTCATGGTACGTTTGTGTCATTTATTCTTACAACAGATCCCTTTTGTGAATCTCTGTTTAAGACTATCTTTCACTCACTCCAGTGAAAGGAGTATTTTTTCTTTGTCTTTCCATTGGAGAGAAGTAAAGAAATACAACTGCTTTGAAATTAGAATGGAGAAAAAAACGCGAAGAAAAGTTGCCCCTTCATGAAGCTGGGAGTTACAGTCATGTAGGTAGAAAATCTAATGATTTGATATTTAAACTTTTAGCCTATTTTGTGTTCAAGGAAATAATACTCAGATAGAAAGTCAGACTCAGTGTCCCTACTTTTCATTTATTTTGGATTCACTCTGATGAATCCTTTCAGCCAAAAAAGGAGCCTGCTTTTCTGTAGCTCTGCAGTTTCTGCAGAGCCTGGTGGGCCTTGCTGTATAAAATGCCTCCCATTATAGAGGGCTTTGTCCTCCAGTGGAAAAACAGTGCTGTGGAAGGCTTTTGCCCATGTATAATTCAGCAGATCACCTGGGGCAGGCAGGCACAGTTGGGTGGACAATGTCATGTGGGCTCTGAGTTCCCAGAGCATCTGATGGGAACATCTCATGACAGGAGAGGAAGAGGACAACATCTGCTTTACTCCTGGATTAGTATCTCTCTGCAGGGGGGTCCCAATTACTAGTGAGGAGGCAGAGCAGAGACAAGCATGCCCGGGGAGAGATAGAGCTGGAAAATACTCCTGGAAGCTCTAGAAGGAGGTCTTGAAACTCTGCCCACCATACTGAAGAGGACAAGGCCAGAAAATCCAGGTGACAAGCTCTGCTGAGTGTGCCTGAACAGTTTTTTACCATTGCACTGAAAGCGGGATCTGTAAGGGTGCAGATATATCCTGTAGACCAGAGGACTCTTTTTAATTAGAAAACAAATCTCAGAGTAAGTTCTTCACTGGCTTGACCAAGAGAAAACCAATGACAGAAAACCAGCTGGAGAAAAGACCCAGAAGGAGGAATACTGCCGAGGTCTTTGCAAACCCTGCTGTGACAGCAGCCCTCACAAAGTGCACAGGCAAAGGAAAAGGCAAGTCCAAGTTAAGGAGGGTTGGTCCTTGAAGGCCTGCTAGCTGGCTCCCAGGTGCTCTCCCTGGTAGATCAGCATTCCGATGCTGCTGCAGGACATGAGGTGGGCTTGGTCTAACTTCATCCCTGATGGCGAGAGACCTTAGTCCACCTCCTTCTCAACCATAAGCAGGAAAGGGAGCACCGAGGTCCCAGAGTGTATTGACAGAAAGTTAAGATTCACTGGGGCAGAGGTGAGGCAAAGCAACTGGTGGAGAAGATTGAGTGTCTTGGAGACAATTTATTGGCAACAAAAAAATGGGCTGCAGCTATATTGCACCATGGTCTACACACTCAGGTGGACCAGAAGCAGTGGGGTGGTTTCATTCTGTCCCACTGTCCAGTGGTCCAAACAGATAGGAAAGCTAAACTCTGGCTGGGACTCCAAGCATAGAGACAAAGTTAACCTAAAGAATGTCACTGCCTATAATTATATCCGTAATTACATGCCCATAAGTATTGTGCCTGTGCAGTGAATAAGATTTCACATGTAATCACTGTACAAACCATACTGTAAAACAAAGGAAATCCACTCTCCCACCTTAAAAAACGTTCGTGTGAGGTTACAGAAGAGAGGACTTTTAAAATGATATGGCCCTTTACTTTAGGCAGTAAATCTGCCACTGAAAACCTGTGTCTAAAATAGCCTTATGCAAACTAAGTCTTAAAATGCACCAGGCACTGCTTTAAGTACTTCATTGCATTTGTTTATTTAGTCTTCAGAAGTCCTGGAGGGAGACATTGCTAATTTCTAATTTGCAGGTAGGACACTGTGACTCGGAAAGGTTGACTAGTTTTCACATGGTTGCATTGCTGAGTTGGGGCTGGGCCTGGGGGCTTGTGAGCCCGGCTTCTAACCACAGGCTACACTGCCTCCCGATGGACTGGCAAAGCCCACCTCGCCATTGCTCTTGAAGATGCTTTAGTCACATTCATTGCAGACCATATATCCCAAGCTTAAAGTGTCTAATTAAAAGACATGTTTAAATCCTAAATTCATCATAAAGCCCAGTCACAGAGCTAAAGATGTGGATACATCTTCCTTGTGAACGGCAGTCAGTCTATCTCCTTTCTTCTTTTGATGAATCTCAGATGCATTTGGGAAGCACTATCACCAGTTAAAAGTACTTCCCTACAGAGAATCTTTAAAAACCTGTGAATGGTAAATCAGCTAAGGCCTCTCAGCCCCAGAAAAGAAGGATGAACATAACTGCTGCTAGCAGTTTTCTCAGCATTGTGCTGGAGGTTCCTGCCACTGCAACTGAGGAAAAATTAGAGGAATAAGTAAAACCATCCTGATTCGAAAAGACATAATTTTCTGGCAGGAAATTTTAAGGGATATATAATGAAGCTATTAGACCTAATAAATGAATTAAGCAAAGTTACAAGATTGATGTTTAAAGTCAGTCGTATTTCTGTGTTATAGCAACAAACAGTTGGAATCATGAAATAAAATTGTCATAATATCAAAAAAGAAAAGTGGTGAACTTTATAGAACACACATACAATCTACACGTCAATAAAAGTACTGCACGCTGAAATTTAAAAGGAGCTTCTAAAAAAAGGACACATATGTGTTCATATATCAGAAAACTTGATACTGCTACAACGTCACTATCTGACGCTAATCACGATTATAATGGACTGCTTCTTTGGTGGAAATTTACAAGCTAATTGTAAAATCTGTATGGGAATACAGAGGGATCTCTCTTAATAGAGCAATTTTGAGATTTAAAAGAGGATTTGCATAACCTGTAGAAAACATGATAGTTTGGTCTTGGGATAAGGGTAGAAATATAGATGAGTGGAACACTGAGAAGATCCAGAAATACAGCCATCTATGTATGGTCAACTGATTGTATACAAAGGCCAAGGTAACTAGAAAAAAATAGTTCTTTCAACAAATGTCACTAGAACAATGTAGCAGCCACATACCAAAACAAATTTATTTCATACCACATACAAAAGCAGTGCAAAGTGACATACAGTCACAAACCTAAGAGCTAAACACATAAAACTTCTTGAAGAAACTATAGGGGAAAATCTTAGTCACCTTGGGTTGAGCCAGAGTTTTGTGAGGTCAGATGAAAACTGAATTTCATCAAAACTATATTCTCTTTGAATGCACTATTAAGAAAAGGCAAAAAATGGACAAGGAGAAAGTATTTACAAATCACTTATTAATAAAGAACTTCCACATAGAATTTATCCCTGTTTAGGAAACAAAATGCAGCTAAACAAATGGGCAAAAATTTCGGCAGGTATTTCGCACGCACACACAAAAGATAAAGGAATGGAAAATAAACACATGAAAAGGATTCGAGAAATGCAAATGAAGACCACAATGAGGTATCACTTGATACCCATGAGCAAGGCCAAGCGAGCAAGACTGATTCCACTGGGCACTGGTGAAAACACGGGACAGCTAGAAGTCATCGCCTGTGAGAGTGCAAGATGCTGCAGCTGCCACTTTGGAAAGAGTCTGACAGCTTCTGGTGAATGGAAATACACACCTACCTCAGATCCCAGCCATTCCACTCCCCAGCATTTACATAGATACATAAAAGCACATGTTCACATAGAAACCTGGAAAAAAATGTTCATAGATGTTATATGAATAAGAGCCAAACAAGAATCAATTCAAGAACACAGTGATGGGTCAATAGATGAACAAATGACATCCATCCATGCCAAGGAGTACTCCACAGTGAGAGAGAGACAAGCTACTGCCACAAGCACAATGTGGGGGGATCTCAGAGGCACTTTCACTCACCATGTGCTACGTTGTTCTATTTATACTAACTTGCACAAAGGGCAAATCTATAGCAAAAAATATATCAAGTTTTTAGGAATTAGGTTCAGTGAAAGGGATGGATCACAAAGTGGAACCCTTTGGGGTGATGGAGATGTCGTGTATCTAGAATATGGTGGGGGATTATGGCACTGTAAACATATGTCAGTGCTCATGGATTCCACATTCAAAATTGGTGACTATGCCTACTGCTAGAATCATAACTTTGGTGACCAGTGAGAGCAGGCAGCTGCCTGTTGGGTGCTGCTTCTGTGAAAGCTATTTGTTTTCCTGATAGTTAAAGCTCACTGAGCCTTCTCTCCAGAAAGCTTCAGTGGCTTCCCTAAAAATGACAGCTGGAGTTGTCCAGCACGGCCCATGCCAGCCTCCGGCCCTGTGCTCAGAGACCATGTTTTCCAGTCACCCTGCTGGCCTCAGAATCCTTCTCCACCATTATCCTCCTTTTTACTCCCTTTCCAGGCCCATCATGCCCCCTTTCTTACTAATTCTCATGGAGGCCTCTCTTCCCCCTTGCTCCCACAGCAGGCCCCAGCCCTCCCTCGGCCTGGTCTTCCACCCCAGCACCTCTCCCCTGGGCTGTCCATTTGGACATTCGCCTCTTCAGGGAGGATGTCCAGCAGAAGCCTGAGCACGGTCCTCTGGCAGATACATCTGGGCTTTCCCGTGTCGTTTCATCTGTGTTCCCACTGCCTGTGCTACCTAAGCTTCTGTCTTTGGCAGCGTTTACCTCTCCCTTCGTACCCAGCCCCAAACATACTTGCATGACCTTTGAATGACTGAGCTTATGTTTAAATCTGCCCTCTCCCTTTTCATCCCACTGTGGTCTGAGGGTGGAATCTGAAAGAAGTACAGTTCTTTCCTGACCATTACTTGTGCTCATGCCAAGAGGACAGAGGTCTTGCTGAGCTTGGACAGCAGATTCTCTGTCTGATTTAAAAGACACCCTTCAAATATGGAGACCAACACAACATGGAGTTATTTTAAACCATTTTTATAGAAAAGTGAAAGTAGCTCAAACTGAGATTCCCTTCCTGTTTCTACCCTTTCTCTTGGGAGAGCTACATGTCCCGTCCTTGGAGGCCATCCGCCAGACTTTGGCCTGCTGCTTGGGGAGAGCACAGGCCCAGCTGCCCAGCCAGAGCCACCTCATGAGGTAACAGGAAGTGTCGCAAGCCAAACTCTCAGGCCATAGTCCCTTTCCATTCTCCTTTTTCTCCTCTACGGTTGGGACAGCGAGGTTCTTCCCAGCAGTGGTACCTGGGGTCTCCTCCTTCTACTGCACATCCCTAGGTGGCTTCTGTGCTGTCCTCTTAGTCCCGGCAGGGAACCTGTGTTGTCCTCTGGGTCCTGCCCACATCCTCCTGTGATGGCACGGGCTGGTGTGGGCAGAACACTCGGCTCCCTTTTCCAGGGTCCCCTCAGGCCCCTGCTTGCGATGCCATCTGCCTGGACAGAAAAGGTCCAACCCTTCATCCCATCACTGTCTTCCTGATTCCTGTCTTTCTTCCTGTTTTACTTTATTTGTGTGTGTGTATGTG
>PVIC010033675.1:0-20005 GCA_004025085.1 Thryonomys swinderianus | reverse complement strand
CGGGCCCCCAGAGGCGGAGGCCCGGCCTCCTCCCCACCCACGCACCCCGGTGCCGTGTGCTTCCCTGGACGCTGGTTTCCAGCCAGGGACCCCCCCTGGCTCCCCCGCCCCGTGCCCGCTCCAGCTCTCGGGATCCTCTTGAAAGGCTCAGCGCGTGGCGCAACGGAAGCTGCCCCGCTGGGAGCAGAGGGCCGGCGAGGGAGGCCCGCTGCGGACCAGGGGTTCGTGGGGGGCCCACGAGTGTGGGTGACGGGCCACTGGCCAGGCCGCCGGAGGCCCTGCCCTCGGGAGGGGCGGCCCTCGCCAGCTGCCCCCCGGAGAGCTGGGACTTCAGCCCGAGGCCGGGGGGCTCGCTCAGGAGCAGGTGTGGAGGCGGCGTGGGGTACACGCCCTCCGGGTGGGGTCACGGCCCGCGCGGTCCGCAGCGGGGTGTGATGCGCACAGCCTGGGATCTGCTCTCCAGCACGCCTGGGCGAGACGCACCATTCTCGGAATCATGATGGCCGCCGTTGCGCCCAAAGGGGCTGCTACACACTGGTCACGCGTGTCTGTGTGTCGGACCGTGGTCCCCACGGCAGCTCTTGTCACCACTATGGCTCCTTCTCTCGTTCTCCTTTTCGGATTTGATGTGCTGCGAGTTCATTGAGGAGTCTCGCGTCTGTATTCATGTCAGGTTTGCCAGTGCGGCCACTTCAAGCCAGCGTGAGGCACGGGTGTATTCGATTTAACCTACGCGATATTTACAAGTCTTTTTGAAGGAGTTGTGAATATTCAGAAGCTGAGAAATAGTATATTAAAAGTTCGAGGGTGTTGCCACTTTTTAGGAGAGGTTTTCTGCAGTGTGTTTTCTTCTGACGGACTGATTTTTCCTTGTTCATGTGTGCAGCACCTGATGTCCACAGCCGTCCTCGTGTGGGTTGTGTGTGCGCAGGACACGCCTTCGCTGCTTTCCCAGCCCCCCTCCCTTCCCGCCATCTCTTGGTTCCCCCCATATTTTCTATCTGCAGAGCACTCCAAAAAACATTTTCCATCTCCTGTTCCCAGCAGCCCTGGCGGGAAGCATCACCATTTCCCCTCCATGGCGGAGGAGGTGGAATGCGCGCCAGTGCTGACTCAGGCCGCGGCTCTATTCCTGCATGTCTTTATCGCTCTATTTTTTTTTTTTAATTTTTTGAGACAGGGTCTCGCTTTGTAGTTCAGGCTGGCCCTGAGCTCACTATGATGCCCAGGCAAGCCTCGAACTCAGCAATCCTCCTGCCTCTGTCTCCCAAGTACTGGGCTGACAGGTGTGAGCCACCACGCCCTGCTTTATCTCTCTATTTTTAACAAGGCCAATTATTCCTATTTCTGATATGGCTCATTTATAGGATGTGAACCCTTTCTCTAAAAGGAATTGTGGAAAAACCTCCAATTTATTCAACATTTGCTGCATAAACGGCAGCCACGTGATAATGACTTTCCGGGTAAATAAATGATTTCTATCCTCCTCTTCTTTTTTAAAAAATCGTCTAAGTGATGTCTCAGGATCCATTTTCTAGGTAAAAAACATCCACTCTCCAGCAACTGATTAGCCAAGGGAACGTTTTGACTTCTGAAAATGGCCAGCACACAGCCAGGGGGTAGAGGATATCTCCTTTTGCCCACACGAACAGAATAAAACACGATTCGTCATGCCCTGATAATTACAGCACAAAAGAAATGTGGTTATTTTTAAAGCACCATTTCTCTCTCTAAGACCCAAAGCTTCCCAGGCTCTTAGGAAAACCCATTCACCTGACACTGAAAGGTCCGTGTGCTGCGAATTGTCAGTCTCTGACCTGAAACACAATGGCGAGGTCCGCGGAAGCCTCGCAGCCGCCGCCACAGTCGGGCCCTTTTGTTGTGTGCGCTCAGCCTCGCACGCGGTCGCCTCTGAATACAAGAAGCAGGTGCTGCCTGGGAGGAAAAAAAAGGAAAGAAATTGGTCCCCACAGTACACGGGGGCAGCCGTCGGGGCCCATGAGCGGGTTTCGATGTTGTGAGGGGCCTGTTAGCTAAGTCTGGAGGCTTGGACTGTCCTCCTGAGGCTCAGCGCCCACCTCCCTCACAGGCTGACCAACTCCCATCTGTCAAGCCGTGTTCAGTTGTTAATTCCTACAAGGGGCCGAGAGGCGGGCATCCCAGGAGACGCGAACAGGGGCAGAGAGGAACACGGGGGGGGGGGCTTTCAACCGCTGCACCGGATGTGGAATTGTAGACTGTGCTTGAATATTCCCAGCCCTTATTATTTAGATTCTCTGGAGTTGCTCCTTGCAGAGACAGCGAATTCATTGACAGGATTAAAAATGTGGAGCTGGCTTTGAAATGAAAGTGTCGCTGCCTGCATGCCAATGCCAGCCACACTCCGCGTTGGCAATTGTTCCGTCATTAGCGGAGCCCTCGACCAGCACGGCCTTCGCGTCCAGCCTTCTGGCGTTCTCCTCGGATTTGTTTGACTTGATGGCGTCGCGTTACATTTACAATCTGTTTCGTGTTATCGGTGCAGAGACTGACAGACTTTTAAATTCACATTTAGAAAATTTGAGAGCAGTTTTCAAAAAACAAACGCTCCCCGAAAGAGTAATATATCAGCTGCACGGATTTCTACTGCCAATAAATAATATTTAGCAACCGCAAACAAATGATAGGAGCCATTTAACTTCAGGAATCCCAGAAAGCGCGATTCAGACTGTTCAGAAGGTATCTGTGACTTTGTGCGGGGCGCAGGCGCTGGGCTGGCGTGTCCTGAAATAACGAGGCTGTTTGGAGAGTGCCCACCTCTACTCGCATTGATACAAGAGAGGAGAATTAATACTTCCCAGAGCTTTGCTCTTCCGAGATGGAAAGAGCTGTGTGAAGGCAGAGAACGAGCAAAGTTGTGATTTCTGAATGTTATCGTTTAGCTCAGCACACGGGGCGGCGAGTGGCACAGCACAGTAAAAACGATGCGGAGGAATTCTCGCTTAATGAGTGTTTATCTTACGCCACCCATATGCCAACGGCTTTGCATTTGCACTCGCTTTGAGTCCTCCCAACAATACTATTACTATCTCAGTTTTACACACAAGGAAGCCATAGTTGGATGGTTTAAGTAGTAAATCTGAGGTCATGCACCTCAGTGTCATCAACAGGATTAAAATGAAGGCTTGGCCAGTCTCTGGAGCCTGTGCTCCTCAGCTCAATGAAATCTGAAGGTCGCAATCAAGAATCACTTTTCTCCAACGCACCCATCATGATCTGTTTTCCAGATTACATGCATTCTACATGGATGCTTCTTATTAGTCATTTTTCTGATGAGTGGCAAAACCCTAATGTAAGGATTCTCTGCTGGTTCTTTTAACCCACACATATTGTTTGCTAAAAAAAAAAAAAAAAAAAAAGCTTCCAATTTTGGGTTTTCCACAGAGTTTTTAAGGCTTTTAAGAGAACTTTCTACATTAATGTGAGTCTCATGGAATCAAGAGAATGACTGTCTTCCTCTCTAGGATTTTTTTTTTTTTTTGAGACAGGGTCTCACTTTGCAGTTCAGGCTGGCCCTGAACACACTATGTAGTCCAGGCAAGCCTCAAACTCAGCAATCCTCCTGCCTCTGCCTCCCGAGTGCCGGGATGACAGGCATGAGCCACCACGCCAGACCTCTCTAGGATTTTTGATTTGTATGTTACAGTAACTGGAAAATTAGCAGAAAAATATAACTGAGCTGTTTATATTGTCTTATTCAGTTCAACATGTATGAGTACACAGGACATTCAGCCTTATTCTCGCTGGTGAGGATGAGATGAATCAAACCTGACACCCACCCTCAAGGCACTGGCAATGGGAGAAACAGATCTTTTGACTACTTAGAATTCTGTGGTATTAACAAGGTCAGAATAAAACTATGACTTTACATTTATGGCAGGAAAAAATTATTTTTATATTGTACATACAATTTCAATTCAATAATTCTTTGATTAATGAACTAAAGTCTAGAGAAGAAGTTCTTAAAACATGAAATACACGTGATTCAAGTAGGTGATTGTGCAATTCTGATCATGAACTGGGTTACCACAGGCATGATGTCAAATGTCTAGAAGCCTGTTTTCCCATCATAAAATGTGGATAATATTTCTACTCCCAAGACTTTTGAGGACAAGGTAAAAAGCATTTGTAAAATGTTTACAGCAGTACCTGGCACCTAGCAGCATGTGTTGCCTGTACCTAACCTCTGCAAGCTCTATTTTCCTTCCTTCAGAAGAAAGAACCCGAGATGTGTACCTTAGTAATGAGAGAAAACAGAACACATTTTGGGGCCACGTCTACAGAAGATAAGTGCATCCCGCTGTCTGCCTTCTGCTACTGAAAATACAGTCCAGGTAACGGTGACTTTAATGGGGGTTGCTGTAAATGCAGCGTGGTAGCCCCTCTGTCTGCTGGGCCACCCAGGAAACATGGGGCTCTGTGTTTCTGTGAAGGGGACTCGGATGCCCGCTTTATTATTTCCCTGTTCTTTGCCACGGATGCATGACAAGTGCTAAAGACTCGCTCTTTACAGAGCTGGAGCTATGCTCTTTACGTGCAGCTTCCGGTTCCTCTAATTTGTGGAGAGACGATGTGGAAATGGGAGCCTTGCGGAGGCAGAGTCTGGGTGAGGATCACACACTTCTGCTTCTCTCGTTCAGGTGTCTGCTTCTGCCTGTGGCCAGAAGACTCCCCCTCCTGCTCCCTCACAAGCACGTCCCGCTAGAGTGTCCCCTGTAAATAGCTTCCCGTGGGCATCTGCTTCCGGATGGAGCTGATTGGCCGCAGCTGACTGACAGGGGGCTGAGTTGGAGCCTGGGGCGGGCAAAGAGAACCGCATCCCCAGGGGCACGGCTGTCCCCGGAACGGGGTGGCCGTCCGGGGCGCGCATGCAGAGGACAGCTGAAGGACAGCTGACGGCGCCTGCTGTGTTGACGCTCTGCAGTGGGGTGAGAATCCCAGGGAATAGGAGAACTCTTTCTGGCAGTTTCAAAAGAGGCTCTTGTCCCCTCCAGAGAGCGAACAGCTGAGAAGCAGACTGAGAACCCGGCGAGCAGAGCCCCGAAAGCTCCTGGGCATCCACTGTCCAGCCCAGGCAAAGTCTTCCACAGGCGACAGTGGCGAAGATGCGAGATCGTGAAATATGAGATGGAGACAGTTGGAGAGGTTGTCCTCAGAGGACTCCGGCTTTGTGGACGTCCCCGAGGCCATTTGTTCCTTCGTAGGGAGACTCACCACTCCCTGAGTGTGGGAGGTGAAGCTCAGAGGTTTCAGGGATTTGTCACTCTGGCCGTTGGGAACATGGGGGACATCACCTCTTGTGCTCCTCTACTGGGGAGGAGGCCCGGTGCCTACGAGGTCTTCATGGGCTCAGGAAGCAACAGACCCTACAGGATGTTCCCGCTTATACAGCAGACAATTAGCTTCAAGTCGATACCAGAGCTGGAAAGGACCCTGTGACATGATGGGTCCTCTGGGGGACTGACCCGCTGGACGCTCTGGGGTTGGAGGTGATAGTGGTCAGCTCACGGCGACCTCAAGGGAGGCCTCTGGGATGCTGGAGCGAGACCACAGTGTCTGCGGGGGTCAGCCCGCTTCTGCAGAGGCAGCCACATCATATGGAAGCACCAGGAGGCAAGAGTGGATGATGCGATGGACAGGCACATCCAGAAATGCCAAGCAGTGTGCCAGAGCCCAAGTCACCAGTGAGCGGGGGACTCGGGCCCCACGACACCCACCAGAGGCTCCCCAGTGAGGTCCCAGAGATTGCGTCGTCTCTGCTGGCGTCCCCGCCCATCTGAAGGAGAGACAGAGGCCAATGGAGAAAGAAGGTGGCCTGGGTAGGTGTAGAAACATAAGTGACTGCACATCAGTAACCACAGCTCACTACTGATAGCAATTTGCTCGAGTTGGTACCTTTCAGAACTTAAATGTGTTAACATTTTCTTTTTTGAAGGCTTAGTTTATCTTGAAAGTAGAATTTTTGTTTGTTTGTTTGTTTTTGAGACAGGGTCTTGCTTTGTAGTTCAGGCTGGCCCTCAGCTCACTATGTAACCCAGACAAGCCTTGAACTCAGCAATCCTCCTGTCTCTGCCTCCCGAGTGCTGGGATGACAGGCGTGAGCCACTACACCCGGCACTGTGTTATGTGGTATTGATGGCTGGTGGGCGTGAGTCACCACGCCCAGCATTGTATGTGGTTACCAGAATCGAACTCAGGGCCTTGCGCTTGCAAGGCAGGCGCCAGAACCACTGAGCTAAATCTCTGGCCATGAAAGTAGAATTTTTAAAAATTTAGAAAACAAGCTGGGCGTGGTAGCTCACGCCTGTAATTCCAGCACTTGGGAAGCAGAGGCAGGAGGTTTGCCGAGTTGAAGGTTTGCCTGGGCTGCATAGCGAGTTCAGGGCCAGCCTAAACTACACAGTGAGACTCTGTCAAAAACAAAAAAACAAACAAACAAACAAACAAAAAACCCTAAGGAAACAAATTATTGGGGTTAGAGTTCTATTCACATATTTCCCTCCTGGACCATCTAGTTTAATATTACCAAGTTTTTAAACTTAAATTTAAACATTTCCATCTGCCTAGCAACTGGAGTCCATCTGGAATAATGTGTTTTTTATCAAATTGTACGGGTAATTTGAACCAAGACCCCTCAGCTGAAGAGAAAATGGTTGTGTCTCACAGGTTTCACACATGAGCAAATTGATCTGAAGCTGTGAAATGAATAATAGTGTAATTTGACTATAGAGTTAAATGAAAGTCGTGGAAATTATAGAGTGGAATATTTTGCATTATTATTGCTGTTTTCTCTGGATTTCTCTTTGGGAGAGTCTTTTTTTTTTTTTTTCCTTTTCTTTTGAGACAGGGTCTCGCTTTGTAGTTCAGGCTGGCCCTGAGCTCAGTATGGAGCCCAGACAAGCCTGGAACGCAGCAATCCTCCTGCCTCTGCCTCCCAAGTGCTGGGACGACAGGCGTGAGCCACCACGCCCGGCTGGGAGAGTCTTTTGACTTGGGATTTTCTTTTCCCTTTTTACCTCAACTGCGCCGCTGAAAGGTCTGCGGTGAGGAGGACCTCACCGGGCCTCCCCCGTGGACGTGAGCGGGGAGCACTTCCCAGCCCAGCCCCGACTCCCTGAATGGACTCACCACCGAGCAGAGCAGGGCCAGGCACGAACCTCCGCTTGGCTTTGTTCTCTCTCCCTGTCCATCCAGAGGCGTGAGGCGGGCCCTGGCATCCAAGCGACTTCTGTTTGGCCCCTTTCTTAAGACATTTCATCCATTTGTGTCCCATGTTCCTCTCACCTGTGCACGAACATCGGAGTCGGTTTCCTTTATTTTTTTTTCTTCCAGCTTTGATTTTAAATGCCTAGAAATAGATTTCTGAATTACAATGACTAAAACAAGTATTAATTGGCTCAAAAGTACTTCCTCCTGCCAGGCATGGTGGTGCACACCTGTAATCCCAGCACTCCGGAGGCTGAGGCGAGAGGATAGCCACAAGCTCAAGGCCAGTCTGAACTTCACAGGGAGACCGTGACAGTCTTTCCCCCAGAAGTAAGTGGGATTTGAAGGTTAAATATGTTAAGGCACCTGGGATGACAAGCCCAGGGATAGTTATACGGAGTTCTTATTACTTCTTATTTTCCCTCCGACAAGATGACATTAAAATGTACCACTGTAATCTGTTTCAGGTTTTCTGGTAGTTGGTGTTTGAGGAGTAGTGATCTTATTTTTAAAAGCTGGTTGATCCGAGTGGAAGACACATGATGTCACGGGGAGCACATCTCTTAAAGAAATTCTCAAAAGATGGATCAACAAGATTTCCCATTCACAGCACGCTACATTCTCTGCCCTTCCCACATCACCTTCCAACAGAATTGGATCCAAGTTAAAAAAAAAACAACAACACATATTTCTGAAAAATTTGAGCGATAAATTTCATAAATTCAGGCTGGGGCTTGAGCTCAGTGGTTCCAGCATCTGCCTCGCAAGCACAGGGTCCCAAATTTGATTCCTGGTAACCACACACAAGGCTGGGCATGGCAGCTCACGCCTGTCATCCCAGCACTCGGGAGGCAGAGGCAGGAGGGTTGCAGTGAGTTCGAGGCTTGCCTGGGCTACATAGTGAGCTCAGGACCAGCCTGAACTACAAAGCGAGACCCTGTCTCAAAAAAAAAAGTCATACATTCATCACCTACTAGTGAGGTAGTATTTGCTGGTAGTTGCCTCAAGCCTGCAACTTGCCTCATTCATTTCATCCTGACATTGGGTGTGTTCTGCATATCCATTGGGAAGAGGGTTTTTAAACTCTTCACCCTTGTGAAATGCATCACGAGAGGCTTAAGGAGGACTGAGGTTCGGGGCCTTCGGGAGCGGCGATGACAGTGCTGCTGCACATGGAAACACTTGTAAGTAAGAAGAGATTCTGCTTTGGCTTTCGTAGCTCCACGTGTACAAGAGAGCCTGTCCTATAGCAAGCACTCAGGAGTATTTGCTGAATAAATGCAGGAACCAGATTAGAACAGGAAGTTTTTTTTTTAAGCCAATGCAAATGATCACTGTCAGATAGCAAAACATTATCTCAGATACCTCCCAGCTAGCAAGTGTTATCACACCCCTTGCTTAATTTTGGGGACTTTATCATGGCTAGCAGCAATGGCGGATTCAGATCTGAAAACCATTTCATTCGCTAATAGGATAATTAGCGTGACCTGGACATATACTCTTCCTGTTGGGGTTTGATTGATATTGCCCATCTGTTTTGTTTATTTGTTTCTTATAACAAATAGTATTTCCATTTTGGGATGAAAGCGGAGCACTACGTGTTAAGGCTGCTTCAGTTGATTCCCTTCTTCCACTTCCTGTTTTCACAATTTGCCAGCCGATCAAATAGATCTGTGGTCTGCAAGTGTATGTCAACTGAAAAGATATCAAGAATAAAATGCACATCTACATCCCCCACAAGCTCGGTTAAAATCAGTAAGATTGCACAAGGCAGGAACCTCGCAGAGCATTTTAACAGAAGAAAATTGTCAGGAATTAGTTCATTCAGTGTCGTCTCTGAGCTTTAATAAACCATCTCTTATCTCCTTGGACCAGTGGACAGCTTCTAATTGGTACGAGTCCAAGGTAAGGCAAACAAATGCAGAGGAACCTGTCTGCCTGGCTTTTTACATCAGCAAGATAGCCCTATCGTCCATCAACGGACAGCCTTCAAGTTGACAACAGGAAAAATGTGACTCAGCTCAAACAAAAGGGGAAGTCCCCATGTTGGGCTCAAACAATGGGCCTGTCATTTTATGCCCTCGTGGGTCTGCCTTGGCTTCTTGGAAGATACGCAGGGGGGTGAGGCCTGGCTTTTCCTCTGGGTGCTGCACAGAGCAGCGTATTTAGTGTCCAGGGAGAGGCACTCCGCAAGGCTGGGAGCAGAACAAAGGACCCGAGAGGAAACTTGGGCTCAGGGTGGAAAAACGAGGCCTAAGAACACTGCATTTGGCGATCAAACAGGCGAGGCCCTTCAAAGGCCACATACAGGGCTCCTCGGAATGATGAGCCTAATGGATTAAAAAAACCAAGAAGTCCTCTGCGAGACAGCTGATTATTTTTTTAATCCTGCATTTGGATTTCTACAATTCCTACCGCAGGAGAGACAGCAATAACATGCTGGGTGATGCAGAAACACTCTAAGGTGTGACACTGAGTGCTACCTACAGGCGGTTAACATGCTATGCATTCATTCGTGTCTGGGGGAAATGGCACTTACGGTAGCCTGAGCAAATATACATTTCTTTGGGAAGCGACTTTCATCTTACATAAATCACCACCAACAACCCCAAATCGGCAGACCCCAGGGGACAGCCAGCAGCAGAAATAGCAGACTCCACATGTGTCACCACAGGGTCCCGGGTCTCTGGCGACCTGACACCCCCAACAGCGCAGAGTTTCTTAGATGCAGCTCCATGGGTCCGAGTAACTCCGCTGGTTCCAGTTCTCCTTTGTCGCTACGTGGGAAGCCCGCTCTGCTTCCTCTTTCGTGGCCTGTGATCAGACGGTAACCGTGGGCACCAAGGCTGTTTAATGAAGCAGGCGTACTGACGGGAATGGGGGAGTGGCCAACCACTGCTGGGGTTTCAGAGTTTATGGTAAAGACAATGACAATTGTGAAGTAATCACCACAAGAATAGGACTTTTCTTAAGTTTCAGTCCTTTAGACTCCACTGAGAACAAGTTTATTTCTGACTGCATTATGTCCAACTTGTTTTGCTGTTTTCTTCTAACTTGGGGTCCCTCTTCTGGGGCGTTTTAGCAACACCCGAAGTCACTAGGGCTCCCTTCCCAACCCCCGCACAGTGTGATCTTCCCCTCCTCTGTATCCTTGGTACACAGTGCCTGAAATGTAGCAATCACTTAATAAACATTTTTAATGGAATGAATATCATTTCAACTGTGTTTTTCTTAGGTACATCTTTCAAAGAGCTCCAAGGAAGAGAGATTCATATTGTAATCACAGTTTGGATGAAAATTCTACAGCAAGAAGCTTCCTCTCTCTCAGAACAGAAATCATAGATGGATCTTTCTCCTTTGTCACTACAGAAATACACAGTAATGGCAGAAAGTCTCTCAAGGCTGTGGAGAGGCCTCAGGGGTTAGATCAGGTTTCCATAAATGAAGCTTGCTTCAGGGTACATAGGAAGTCGGATGAGTTTTGACCTCATTCTACCCACAGAATTTCCAGAACCTTCTCTGGCCTCCTTCATGGGGAGGCCCTGCTTCTTCCTCCCCACTCCATTCGTGGCACTGCTGCTTCTCCTTTCTCTGTTCCTGTTCTCGCTCTCCTACGTCACAGCAGTAACAAAATGACTAACACCTTGCTCACTCCGCTCATTGTGTGGGCAAAAGCCAGTTGCTCACAGCTGGGCAAATCTGCCATGTCTGCTGCATCTCACTTGGCACAGGGTCAAAGTCCTGTGCGGAGCTGGGGAAAGAGATCAGATCCTTTTCCAAGCCCCCCCCCCCCCCCCCCCCCCCCCCGGCCAAACCCATGGGCACTTTCTGCTGGTCAGATCTCACCGATAGTGAAGCCCAGCCAGACTATTCACGTAGGCACTGAGAATCTTCCCCCTGAACCCTACATCCTGGCACTTCTTTTCCCTTTTCTGTGCCACTTATCTTCTAACATCAGAGTGCATCTCCCTGGTTTTGTCTTTTGTGCCTGCTTCACACTGGAACACAAACCCCACGAGACGCAGCTCCTCTTCTGTTTACCAACACAACCCAAGTCCCGAGAACGCTGGGGGCACCGAGTGGATGCTCAGCATAGATTTATAGGGAGAATGAAGACTGTCTACCCATCACCCGTCCCTCAGCTAAGGGTTAGTAACTCAGCTAGAATCTAGATGGAACTTCTGAGGGTTTTGTAGGACAACTGAAACCTAAGTACTGTTTTACACTCATACATGATGGTAGACTAACAAGGCACCAGGAGCCGGTCCAATTTAGTTCAATTCCTCAAGACTGTTTTATTTTTGAGCTAAAGTCTCACTGTGTAACACAGGTTGGCCTTGAAACTGTGATCCTCCCGCCTCGACCTCTGAGTGCTGAGATTACGAACAGGTGCCACAATGCCTGGCTCAATGAATCAAGATTTTAAAAATGCTCTTCTGGCTCAGAACTACACTGGAGGAGGGGTGGAACAGCCGTCAGTGTTTTCAAGGAATTTACCATCACCTAGAGCGAGAAATGTCTAAAAAGTGCCCAAGAGTGTGACACATGCTAAACTTGCAACATAAGCCACCGGGAATGGCATGAAGAGTCCCTGTCTTAGGAAGATGAGCATAGTGATTCTAGGAGAACAGGGGAGGTTACAGAGGGACTAAGGAGACCCTCAAATGCAGTATCAGCTGCTCTTGTCTCTGGAAGGAAATTTTCCCCTTGACCTTCCTTGCCTCGTGCTGAACCAGCACAGCAGAGAAAGGTGTGGAAGCATCTATCACTAAGGCACAGGTCACTGTGAGTCTCTGGTTCTCTGCTCAGCCAAAGCAGGCCTCCCGTTTCCTAGCTCTGATACTGAGGGTCTGAAGTACGTGGAAACTGTGTCTGCTAGCCTGGCCCAGGAGGCTCTTAGTCAATCTAGTTTCCTTATGATGGCTTCTCCACTTCCCTCTGCCCCACTGAGAACAGTCTGCTCGGTGATTTCTTGGTATTGGTTTAGTCCTGGTTACCTGTAGGTTCAGTTATCTTGGGATGAGAAGCAGGTGGCAGATGACTCATCAGTACAATCTTTATGATTTTCTTTTCTGCTTGTGACAATTCCAACACCTGGCCTAGATGTTTGTCACTACTTCAGCTTCTGATGAGTCATGTGTCTCCAGGGAGTGGATCAGGAGCATGGCTCTCCGCCCTCCCCGGTTCTGAGTGTCCTTGAACGCCTGACAGGCCTTATCCTGTGAGTGGCCTTTTCCAGTGGGAAGAAAGGAGATGTACTGTTCTAAGATACCATGTCTACTGATTGGCAAGAGACTGCTGTTCTGGCCAATACCCTAAATGCTTAAAATCCTCCGCAGGATTCAGGGGACAAACTTTAAGTACATCTCAGGCATCCACTATATATATTATGTTCTCTGTGGCTGATAAAGTCAGAAACAAATGAGTTGCTTCTCTTGTGAAGCCATTACTGATTGCCGAAGATGGAGGCTAGGAAACACACAGGGGAAACACCTAGTGTTCTGAATCCTTTGGTCACATTCATTTCTGTAGAACAGGGTGTTTCTGTCTCTCCATACACAGCAGGTCTCTAGTGTGTGCTATGAATCGGTGCATAAACAATGCACGGAATGATGTACTTCATGGGCGGAGCAGCTGCACAGAACCCGTAATTCCAGTTTCTGTCTCGGAAGGGAAAGTTATGCCTGTAAACTAACGAGTAATGAGGAACACGTAGGAGTCTCAAGCATTTGAGATCTTTAAGCTCAAACGAATGTTAAGTATTATATATTCAGCCAGTTTTCTAAGGCGAAAAATGTGTCTCAGGAATCCACTAAGAACCACCTCCAAAGTTCCATTTGAGGAGTCTCAGTGTCCAGTGCGTCCTATGATGCTGTCCTCCCTCTCAGCCGGCAGTGAATCCATAGTGGAGCTGGCTCTCCAGGCCAGGGAAAGAGCATCTCCGTACTTCTTGCACATTCAGAGGGACGGAGAGAGTGTTGAGGACCCCTCAAGGCTCCTTCTTCTGTTGCACTTTGCACTTTGAGTCACACGTGGTACACTGGTCTCTCTTCTGTCTCTGGGACACAATATTGACCCCTACAACTTAGAGGAGGAAGAGTTCACTTGGGCTCCGGGACCGAGAGGGTTCACAGCAGGAAGAGTCTAGTGGAAGGACATGGTGGAGTAGCACTGCACGACCCAGGGCAGCTGGGAAGCATGGTGAGGGGGAAGAACACAGAGGAAGGGCAAGGACTGGGCACAGCCTTCAAGGCCACACCCCACACTTCCTCCAGTGGGTCTCACGTTCCAGAAGCCCACCCAGCTATGGACTCACTGATGGGTCCATCTACCGAGGCAGTCAGCCCCCTCGTGACCCAGTCACTTCCCAAGGTCCATCAGCAACTAAGTCTCAACACAAGCAGACCAAAAGAGAAAAACAACAGACACTTAGAATCACGGCTTTTCAGTCTTTCTGTCCCAAGATATAGACTTAAGGTTATGTAATTTAAAAGGGTTTTGTGGGCTGGAGACTTAGCTCATGGTTCCGGCGCCTGCTTTGCAAGCACAAGGTCCTGAGTTCGATCCCGGTAACCACATACAATGCTGGACGTGGTGACTCACGCCCACCAGCCATCAATACCACACACCACAGTGCCAGGTGTGGTGGCTCACGCCTGTCATCCATCACTCGGGAGGCAGAGACAGGTGGATCGCTGAGTTTGAGGCTTGCCTGGGCTACATAGTGAGCTCAGGGCCAGCCTGAACTACAAAGCGAGACCCTGTCTCAAAAAAAAAGGGGGTGGTTTGTTCATTTTTTAGAACACAGAAAGAACAGAGAGCCTTTCTTTGTTGCCTGAGTTGGTCTTGAGCTCCTAGACACAAGTGATTCTCCTGCCTCAGCCTCCGTCATAGGCAGCAGGGACTACCACAATGCACTATTCAGTCCTGCATCATTTTGAAGTAAATCTTACCCTTAATTCCATGTGTTTTTTTTTTTAAACTTTCAATTTTTTTTTTTGAAACAGGTCTTGCTATGTAGTTCAGGCTGGTCTTCTTGCCTCAGCCTCCCGAGTTCTGAGATTACAGGCATATGCCACCATGCTGAGCTATTTGTATGCTTTAATACATATTTTTATTGTATAGCTAAAATATATTTAAAATTTAATGTTTTGAGCTATAGTGTGGGCTGTAGTGTACTGCTTGGTTTTCAAACTTCGGGGATTTTCTAATTATTTTTCTTTTTAAAAACTTTGTATTTAGTATATTCAGTCAATTAATCATATATATTTAAAGCATGCAATGTCATCTTTTGAGATACATATACATTGAGAAATGATTATTACAACCAAGCTAATTTAAATATCCATCACACATAATGATTTGTAATTTCCTCTGCTTAGAATCTTTTTATTGCAGGATAGGTCAAAAAATACTCTTAAGAAAAAAATTGCTCAGCATGTCTCTCCTACAGATAGATTAAAACACTTAAGTGGACACCACTGTAAATGAATTTTCATCTCTACACACTAATGCATTTTTGAAAATAGAAAACTGGCAGCGTCATATATAATGTTTTATAACCTGTTATTTCATTCAACATAGGGGACACATCTTCCCCCCAATTCATGTCAACATTATGACTTCTGAATGTTACAAATAATAACTCTTTTGCATCCCCCATTACTCTGCCTCACCTTCTTCCCCTCCCCCTTATTCCCTTCCTGTTGTCTAATAATAGTCTCCATTCTAATATCATGTTGTCTTTTCAGATTCCACCTGTTAGGGAGAATATGCAATACTTCTCTTTCTGCATCTGGTTTACTTTGTTCAGCATGATCATTGTAGTTCTATTTTTCCTGAAAAATGACATAATTTCACCCTCCTTCATGGCTGAATAGTACTCCATCGTTTACACATACCACACTTTCCTTGTCCATTCATCTACTGATGGGTACCTAGGCTGCTTCCATATCCTGGCTATTGTGAATTCTGCAGTAATAGACGTGGGTATGCAGGAATTTCTGTAGTATGCTGACTTGAATTCCTTTGGATATATGCTTGAATGGCTCAACTTGATTAAATCATAGCTCTGTTTTTAGTTTTTTGAGCAACCCCATTTTGATTTCCACAGTGGCTGTCCTAATTTATGTTCTTACCAGCAGTGTACAAGGCTTCCTTTCCCCCACACACTTGCCTGCACTTGTTTTCTGTGCTGTTGATGACAGCCATTCTGTCTGGGTAAGATGGAATCTCAGTGTATTTTGACTTGTATTTCCCTCACAGCTAATGATATTGAGAGTATTTATGTACTTATTGGTTATTTGAGACCCATGTGTTCATTTGTCCACTTATTCATTAAGCTATTTAACTTCTGTCAAGGTTTTAAAATGCTTTAATCCTTCATCACATGAGTAGATGGCAAACATTTTTTTCTTACATTCTGCAGATGTCTTTTTAATCCCCCTGGTTGTTTCCTTGGTTGTGCCTAAACTTTTTAGTTTGATGTAGTTTCATCTGCTGGTTCTTGTCATTTCCAGGGCTATTCAAGGAGTCTTTACCTGTGCTTCAGATTTCAAATGGTTCCCCATTTTTTTTTCTAGCAGTTTCAAAGTTTCAAATCTTACACATACCTTGTTTTTGATTAATTCTGATTGAGTTTTGCATAGAGTAAAAGACAAATATCTAGTTTCAATCTTCTATATGTGTTTTCTTTCTTTTTTGAATTATTTATATATTCATTGATTTCTAATTTTTTACTAAAACTTTTATAGCAGTGTTTACATTCTTTGTGTATAGTTGGTGCACATGCATAATATCTATTAAATTTTATCACCCTTTAATTCCTTCTTTCATTTCTCTATCTCTTCACGCTCTTCTCATTTGCAAAAGTCCTATCTCCTTGTTTCATATTATTGATCTTTTATTTTGCTTTTTAAATTGGGGATTTCAAATAAGAAGAAAAACATGTAATATTTAACCTTCTGTGTTTGATTTATTTCACTTAACATTATGGTCTCAAGATGCATAATCCACTTTCCTATGTGACTCAAGATTATCTTTCTCTATGGAAGAGTAGTACACTATTTTGTATAAATATCACATTCTGTTTATCCATTCATCTATTGTTGGGCATATAGGCTCCTCCCAAGAGTTATGATGAATTGTGTTGTTATAAACATAGGTATGCATATGTCCTTGTAATATGATGTCTTTAACTCTCATGGGAAGATACCTAGAATGGAAACAACTGGAGTTCCCATTTTCAGATTTTGAGAGTCTTGATTTTGACTTCCACAATGATTGTACTAATTTACATTACCAACAGTGTAGAGGGTTCCTTTTTCCTGGCAGCCTTGCCAGAATTTGTTATTATTTGATTTCTTTATGATGGCCATTCTTCCCAGAGTAAGGTTGAATCTCTGTTGCCTTAATTTGCATTTCTGTAATTGCCAGAGATGTTGAACATTTCTTCATGTGTTCATTGACCATTTGTACTCCTTCCTCAGAGAAGTGTTTATCATTTCAGTTGCCCATTTGTGGATTAGATCTTTTATTTTGGAGGTGTCTTTTTTTGAGTTTTAAAAACTATGTCCTAGATATTAGCCTTCTTCGTGAGAAGTTGCTGGAAAAATGTTACCAGTCTGGAGACTGTCTTTTCACTCTGTAGGCTGTTTCTTTTGCTGTGATCCCATTTGTTTATTCTGGATGTTATTTCTTGTGGTTCTGTTCTCTCTCTCTCTCTCTCTCTCTCTCTCTCTCTCTCTCCCTCTCTCTCTCTTTCTTTTTCTTTTTTTGTAGTTCAGGCTAGACCTAAATTCACTATGTAGGCCAGGTTATCCTCAAACACATAGAAATCCTCCTGCCTCTGTCTCCTGACAGAGTGAGGGGATTACAGGCGTGAGCCACCACACCCTGCACTGTGGTATGTGGTGCAGGGGATCGAATTTGTGACCTTGTGCTTGCAAGGCAGACACGGGAAGCTATGAGCTAAATCCCCAGCCTTTGGGTTCTGTCCTGAAGGTCCTTACCTATTCTGTAATGTCAAGAATTTTCTCTACTTTATCTTTCAGCAGATTCAGTGTCTCTCTTGTGATGTAAGGGCTATTGTCTATTTTGATTTTAGTTTAGTGCATGGTGAAAGACATAGATCTAGATTCAATCTTTTGCACATGGATGCCAGTTTTGCCAGCATTTGTTAAAGAGTATATCTTCCCCCAGTACATGTTTTTTCCCCTTTGTCAAAAATCAGAAAGCTGAATGCACCTAGGGTTGTTTCTTCATCCTCTGTTCTGTCCTGTTGATCCACATGTGTGTTTTTGCACTAGTCCTATTGTTTTTTTCTTTAGACAGGGTCTCGCTTTGTAGTTCAGGCTGGCCCTCAGCTCACTATGTAGCCCAGGCAAGCCTGGAATTCAGCAATCCTCCTGCCTCTGCCTCACAAGTGCTGGGATTACAGGCATGAGCCACCACGCCCAGCACTGTGGCATGTAGCATTGATTGCCAGTGGGTGTGAATCACCATGCCCAGCATTGTATGTGGTTACCAGGGATCGAACTCAGGGCCTTGCACTTGAGAGGCAGGTGCCGCAACCACTGAGCCAAATCTTTGGCCCACTAGTCCTATTGTTTTTATCACTGTTGCTTTGTAATATAAGTTAGAATCTTGGGTTGTGATGCTTTCCACTTTGCATAATAACCTAGAATTTCTTTTGCTATTGTAGGTCTCTTCTTTCTGGTTCTATATGAATTTTTGAATTGCTTTCTCTAGTTCTGTGAGGAACATTGGTATTGCATGGCAATTTAACAGTATTGGTTCTGCTTATCTAGAAACAGGAGATATCTTTCTATTTTCTGCTATCTCATTTTTCAAAATTTCACAATTTTAATTATAGAGGTATTTCCATCTTTTTGTTAAGTCATAAGCATCTAATTTTTTTCTGGAAACTATTATGAATGGTACTGGTTTCCTAATTTCTTTCTTGGTGGGCTCATTATTGGTCTATAGGAACACCTCAGAGTTTTGTTTGTTGATTTTTTATCCTGCTCAGTCATTGGATTTATTAGTTTCCAGAATCTTTTGGCAGAATTTTTTTGGTTTTCTAAGTAAAAGATTATGTCTGTGAAAAAAAGGTAATTTGACTTCTTTCTTTCCTTTACTCATCCCTTTTCTTTTTCTTTCCCAATTGCTTTGGCTAAAGTTTCAAGTACTGTATGGAACAGGAGTAGTGATGGTGGACAGATATTCAAGTTTCCCAGCACCACTTGTGGAAGACATCATCTTTTCACCAACATACAGTTTTGGTTCACTTGTCCACAATCAGGTGGCTATAGTTCCATGGGTTTGTTTCTGTGTCCTGTATTGTTTCATTGGTGTGTGTGTGTGTGTGTGTGTGTGTGTGTGTGCATATGCTAGTCCTATGCTATATGTTACTATGGCTTTGTAGTATAATTTGAAATCAGGTATTGTATGTCTCCAGCCTTGCTCTTTTTGCTTAGAATTATGGTTCCATATGAATCATGGGGTTATTTTTCTTAATTCTGAGACTGTCTTTGGAATTTTCATAGTTATTACTTCAGATTTGTAGATAGATTTTGGTGGGGAATGGGAAAAATGAGAATTAACATGTGTCATGTACTGGTAAAAACCCTCAATATTGAATGTGATCATAATGTATATATAAAAGGTACTAATAAAATTAATTTAAAAACCACCAACCCCCCCATAGATTAAATGTTTACAGAGAGGGTGGGACCAGGCTGCCTGGATTTAATAATGATACATTTCTATGAGCAATACTGAAATATTCATAATTTTCATTTTCTTAACTTGATGAAAATACATATTTTCCAGTCATAGAATAAACCCATGACTTTTATTCATAAAAATATTAAATATAATGCTAGTTATATTGGTAAAATTGCCTATGTAGACTAAAGGTGTCATTTGTGAAATGGGAATTTCCTTTTATAAAGAATTTTGTAGAAATTCTTTACTGTGTACTGTGGTAGTCACTTTACTTTTTTATTATTTAATTTTTACTAGCCCATGTTCATGTACATTCCTTGTGGAGAGTTGGCATATGGACATAATTTCCCCTTTCCCCCAGTCCTGGGGATCAAACTCAGGACCTTGCTCTTGGAAGACAGGCACAGTGTCACTAAGCTAAAATCCTTGGTCCACCAATTATTTTTTCTTATCCTTTCCTTCCTCCCTCTTTTTTCTCCTCACATTTGAGAACGATTTATCTTCTTTCCTCCTATTATCTTTTATTTTGTTCTTGTATTTATAGGTGTGGTTTTTTTTTACATCAGAGAAACCATGTGATATTTAATTCATGTGTATGATTTATTTCATTTAACATTATAGTCTCGAGGTGCATCCATTTTCCTACAAATGACTCAGGTTTATTCTTTATGGCAGAGTGTGGTAGTCACTTAAAAAGGACCAATTCCACTTTCAAAACCACAAAGTGAGATGAAGAATGGTTGCTGTGGAGAAGTCAGTCTCAGTTTCCAGTTCTGTCTGTGTTGCTTTTGAGACCTGAGTCTCCTTTGGTCTCCTGTTTCCCCAGTATCTACTGGTGAGTGACACGGAAGCCTGGACTCTAAATTATCCTCAGGACAGAGGTTTGGGTTTTGCCTTTCGGTTCTCTGTACCACAAGGACAGAAAGAAGTTCTCAACTTCTTGATGAAATGATATTAGTCTGGAATTTAAGCATTTCAGCTGCTCACTTAGTCCATGATTCCTTTTTTTTTTTTTTTTTTTTTTTTTTTTTTT
>PVIC010033674.1:0-20022 GCA_004025085.1 Thryonomys swinderianus | reverse complement strand
TGCTATTCAGCTCCAGTTTCAAGGCACTATGGTCTGATAATATGCAGGGGATAACTTTGATTCCTTTGCATCTATTTAAGCTTGTTCTATGGACTAGAATGTGATCTATTTTGGAGAATGATCCATGAGCAGCTGAGAAGAAGGTATATTCTTGCTTTGAAGGGTGAAAAATTCTGTAGGCATCTAATAAGTCTATTTGTTCCAAAGTTTGATTTAGCTCAAGTTTTCCTTATTGACTCTTTGTCCAGTTGACCTATCAATTTGTGACAATGGAGTGTTAAAATCCCCTACGACTATTGTATTCATGGATAGCTGGCTTTTCATGTCCAGTAATGTTTGTTTTATATAGTTGGGTGCATTAGAGTTTGGTGCAGAAATATTTATGAGTGTTATTTCTTTCTCCTGGATAGTTCCTTGTACGAGAATATAGTGACCTTCTTTATCTCTTTTAATCAGTTGGGTTTGAAATCTATTTTGTCTGCAAACAAGATAGCCACTCCTGCTTTTTTGCAGTTTCCTGTGGCATGGAGGATTGTTTTCCAACCTTTTATATTCAGTCTATGGGTTTCCTTCTGAATTAGGTGTGTTTCCTGTATGCAGCAGATTGTAGGATCTTGCTTCTTGATCCAATCTGCTAGTCTGTGTCTTTTAATTGGCCCATTGAGGCCATTGATATTAATGTTTATGACTGATATGGACATATTCAGAGCTGCCATGTTTCCCTGTTCTTGGTTCTTTTCTTCTTTGCTTTTCCCCTTTTCTATTTAGTTTCTTTTTTGCCCCGATGAAGTCATGGCATTTTGGAGTCCAATAGGCCTCATTTATCTGTATGTCTATGTCTTTTCCTGTGATGTTTTCTGTTGCTATCTCTGACAGTAGCTTTTTTGTCTCTTTTACACTGTCTCCTGCTTCCTCAGTGACTCCAATCAATCTTACGTTATTTATCTTTGAGTCATCTAGAAGCTGTTGAATTGATTTCTCATGATCCCTAGCTCTTATCCATAGATTATACCTTTCCTGCTCGCTGGCTGCTATGCTGTCCTCTAGGTCTGAGATTCGGTTCTCTGCTTCATTCATCCTGCTGCGCAAACTTTCATTCTCCTTCATCATTCCCTGGAGTTCTGCTTGAAGCTATTTAAAAGGTTCCATTGTTTCTGGTAACTTGGATTCAATCATCTCACTGATCTCTTCTTTAATGAAGTCTTTCACTGAGGACAATATCTCTGTTTTGATCTCAGAGATGAGTTCTGATTTCCATTGTACTAGATCTGCTTTAGTTACCATCTCCAAGAGTCCTGGTGTTTGAGTTTCAGTTTGCCCTATTTCCCTTTTCTCTGAATTTCCCTGTGGTGGTGATCTTTGTGTATGTTTTTTTGTGTATTTTCCCATTTCTACTCTTTCGTTGTTTTTAATGCTCTTCTTTGTCTGATGACAGGGCAATGTTTGTTGCAGGTCTCTTTCTATTATCTGGGTCCCTTTGGAAGCAGCACTTTCCTGGGGGGGTCCTCCTTGAATCTGTAATAACCCTTGAGAGTTCTCACTCCTTACACATCATGGTAGGTATTTGAGCAGAACAATCACATCATGTTTGTTACCATAATACAATAAATGCCAATATCAGTATTAAACACAGTAAATAAGATAAAAAGGTTTGTTAGATTCTATACTGGATACTTTGAGCTTATGAGTTACCTCTATGTCTGACTCCTCACTGCACAGCTCCGGGACACAGTGGGCTGGTAGGCGGCCTTCAGTCCACTGGAAATGGACTGCACCCTGCAGCTGGGTCCATGTGCTGCTCCCTCAGTCTGCCAGAAGCAAGGCACGGCCGGGCCACATCCACTGGGTCTGGTCCACCCGTGGCTGTTCCCTCAGTCCACTGGAAAACAGGGCATGGCGGGTTCCACAGCTGCTGGGTCCGGTCTGCCCGCCACCGGTTCCTCAGTCTGCTGGAAACATGGCACGGCGGGCCCAGAGCTGCTGGGTCCGTCCTCCCGCCACTCGTTCCTCAGTCCGCTGGAAACATGATACGGTGGGCCCGGAGCTGCTGGGTCCAGTCCGCCTGTTGCTGGTTCCTCAGTCTGCCAGAAACACAGCACGGTGGGGCCTGGAGCTGCTGGGTCCAGTCCGCAGTGAACCATTTACTTTTTTAAAAATACAGTGTTACACTGTGTTGATCAGTCTTTTCTAGTGTTGGTAGAGCAGTTAAGGCATTTCATGATAGAGTTAAAAAGTGTTTCACCAAAAATAAGCTAGAGCTGTATGTACTGTGGTACATTTTTGTTTATAGATATTATATTTATGTTTATCTTAGCCAATATCAATTGATTTAAATATGCAGTATATATTCACACATTAGTATACTCATAACTTTCTTACCTTTTCACTGAAATACTTTATGCTTAAAATGAACACTGGTAGTTGTGCCATACCGCATATAATAAATGTTTGTTTTTAATTCTGCTATTTATTAAATTCACATCAGTTTTTCGCAATGATAGTATAAAACTGCTTTAAAAGTCATATTTCAGTCATATTTTTTCTTTTCCTTTTTCTTTCTTTTTTTTTTTTTTTTTTAAGACAGGGTCTTGCTTTGTAGTTTAGCCTGGCCAGGCAAGCCTGGAACTCAGCAGTCTTCCTGCCTCTGCCTCCCAAGTGCTGAGTTTACAGGAGTGAGCCACCACGCCTGGCACTGTGGTGTGTAGTACCTATTGCTGGTGGGTTTGAATCACCACACCTAGTATTATTGTATGGTTACCAGGCATCAAACTAGGGAACTTGCACATCTTAGACAGGCACCAGATCCACTGAGCTGAATCTTCAGCCCAAGATTTTTGTCCTTTTAACCTGTATTACACTTGAAATTTATTTTTCTTTTTGAAAATTCTTATTAATAAGAGCTATTTCAATTTAACATATGTAATGTACAATTATGGAATTCATAGAAGTTTTCTGCATACATAAATAGTAAAGAAGCAGTAACACTTTAAAAAATAAAAATAGTAAAAAAAAATAAAAAAGTAACACTTTAAAAACATGGGTCAGGGATTTATTGACTCATTGGTTTCAGCATCAGCCTCACAAGCGCAAGATCCCCAGTTTGATCTCTGGTACCACATATCACAATGCTAGGCATGATGGCTCATGGTGGCAGAGGCAGGGGGTTTGCTGTGACTTCAAGTCTTTCTTGGGCTATATAATGAGCTCAGTGCCAGCCTGAACTAAAAAAGAAGAACCTGTCTAAAACAAAACAAAACAAAAAAAGTTTGCTAGAAATTTTCTGCATTTTGGCCTAATTAATTCACTTTGGTATTTAGATATGTCCTTGGTAAACTTATTTCATGAGATAGCCAAAGCATTAACTTCTAAAATTTGTCAGAAAATTATTACAAAATCTTGGAAATATAACTGGCATTATGAATCTCATCAGATTTCACATAACATTTTAAGAAGCAATGTCTTGAATATTCAAGTATTGAAATATTAATACATGTATTTATCTCTTTTTTAAAAAATTGAAATGAGGTCGAAGATTTAGCTCAGTGGTTCCAGTGCCTGCCTAACAAGTGCAAGGTTCTCGGCTTGATCCCGGGTAACCACATACAACAATACTGGGCATTGTGGCTTATGCCCACCAGCAGTCAGTACCACATACCATAAATGCTAGGTTTGATGGCTCAAGCCTTTCATCCCAGCACTGTTAAGGCATAGGCAGGATGATTGCTGAGTTCAACCTACATAGTGAGCTCAGGGCCAGCCTGAAAGCAAGACCCTGTCTCAAAAAAAAAATTTTAAATGGAGTTAAAATTACTCTTTTCTAGGAAAACACTATACTTATTTAAATGCATATGGCTTTAAATTTATCCTTTCCATTTCCTAGGTACAAATTCTAAGGATAAGAAGTAAATTCAGTGTATTACTTTTAAAGTGTGTTCCAAAAGGAATTTTAAATATAGAAGATAATTCTCTTTATTTTTCAGCTAATCAACATAAATTGAAATCTTTCATGTGAGAGGCAAGACATAATGTACTGAAGATGCTTCTAATATTTCAATGGAGATTCCTTAAGTATGATGTGTAGAAGTATGCAAAGGTAATTGTGGGAAATCTGAGGGCCTGTTTACTCAGCCTAAAGGCAGAAAAAGAGTTATCAGGAAGTCTAAAATTAGGACCGAAAGTCAGTCTCACTAAATGTGCTGAAAAATTAGGAATGTTAATAGCCTATGGAATTTTCCCCCCCTCTGGCTTGCAAGATGAATTCATGAAATTGGCAATAGGAGATCTGATTATAAATGTGGTGGAGAACTTGGATAGCAAAGGAGGAGCGTGGCAATTAGAAACCAAGGAATGATTTTTGGTTGTGCTGTACATTAGTCTTAGACTTTGGAAAGAAAATTAGTGCCATAGAAAATGCAAGTAATGCAGTAACCTGTCAGTACCAGAATTTTGGTTTATATTGAAGTATACTTTTAAAATGTGCCATAGTGGCACAGATTTAATTTGTCCCTCCTCAGCTATGAAGAAATGCTCAAATTAAATAGAACCTGCTTTGGTTAGAAAACAAATTGAGTGATTTACTATTTTCTTTCTTTCTGTACAGCCAAAAAGTTTAAAACAGTCTCATGACACTTGATAAGTAATATGTTAGTTTAGCAAAATCTGGACATTTTATCACTTAGTAGGCACATTAAATCTCACAAGTTAAAAATTAGAGATACATTTATAATCAAAATTCAAAATTAGTAAATAATCTAAGTAATCTGAATAAAAGGTTAACTTGCTTTTTAATGTCTGCCAACTACATTGTTACATTTGCATTTCTTATGGTACTATGAAAATTTTTATTGAAAATTTGCCACTGGTATCCCTATTTGGTTAGACTTTTGAAAGTTTTTTTGTTGGTCTTTCCAGTACTTTCTAGTACTCAGGAAAGCTGTCAGAATCAAAATGAGAAACTATTAATCTTTACAAGTGAAGGAACACCTCTGAGAGTTTATGAAAGTATTCTCACACACTGTTAACTGGGAACTATTATAAAAGAAGACATATTTAAGAAGCCATGTCTGTGGGACAAGGGTTTACATCAAGTTAACTCTGCCTACCTTGGAAGCACAATGGCTCTTTTGTTCCCTGGTGACTTTTTAAAAAAGAAGACATGTTTGTCATTTCCTGGCAATAAGCTTGGCTTTTCATTTAGAATATGCTTTTGTTATTTATGTAGATATTTTTATTGGTGTATACTGGTAATACAGAAGATTGAGGTTCATTTTGGTCAGTTAGGTACATTTAAAACATTTGTTCTAAACAGGAGTTTACAAACATGGATAAATATGGTACAGCATGTTTATAGATTTTTTTCTTATGGTACTATGAAAATTTTTATTGAAAATTTGCCACTGGTATCCCTATTTGGTTAGACTTTTGAAAGTTTTTTTGTTGGTCTTTCCAGACTAAGCTTTTTTTTTCCTTTCCATGTACTTTGTGGTGATTATATGGATCTGTTAGAAATTTAAGCCTCTGGTATTTTTTTTAAATCTGTACAGAATATGTAATTTTCCTCAGGAAATTAAACAAGGTTGTATGGGTTTTTTGTAGCTGCTTTGTTTTGTTTGTTTTTGTTTTTGAGACAAATCTTTTTTTGAGTTGTTTTTGTGGCATGGAGTGGTTATATCCAGGCTAGTCTTGAATTCATATTAGTTCAGGTTGGCTTTGTAGTTGGAACCTTTTTGTCTCAGCCTCTTCTGTGCTGGGATTATAATCTTTTTATTTTTTTTAAATAATACAAAGTTAGAGCTTTACTCTTAGTGGAATAAACATGTAAGTAGTCTACTGGTAGCACAAACATGCCACTCCTAGTAATTATTCCTTCACTCTAAGAAGTATTGTAAATTTGCTGTCACCTTGCATTTGAACTCTATAAGAATAAAATCAAAGCCGGGTGTGGTGGCTAACGCCTGTAATCCCAGCACTCCGGAGGCAGAGACAAGAGGATTACTGAGTTTGTGGAGGCTTGCCTGAGCACCATAGTGAGCTCAGGGCCAGCCTGAACTACAAAGCGAGACCCTGTCTCAAAAAGCAAAAAAAAAAAAAAGGAATAAAAACAAAATAATCTTTTTCTGTCTTTTTTCAAATAGCATCTTGTCTATGACACTTTTACATGATCTGCATATCATACTCATACTTGTGTGTGATTACTAGCTATATAAGTATTCCATAAAAAGTTATTTTCACTGGTGTTGATTAACAGCTGTAATCTCTCCATAGTTGTTTGAATTGTTTGTTGTTTCAGAGAATACAGCATGTTTGTGGGTTATCTTTATGTGTACATTCTAATTAGAAATGCATTTAAAAAGTGGAAGTGCAAGTGTTTTAATTGAACACAATTAAGTTAGGGTTAATATGAGAAAACTTGACTTGACCCTAGTTGTTTAGTGTTTTCAGGAATGAGATATTTCTCCATCCATATATTTATGGGGTATTCATTTGTTTGTTTGTTTGATTGTTTTTTGAGACAGGGTCTCACTTTGTATTTCAGGCTGGCCCTGGAGTTCACAGTATAGGCCAGGCAAGCCTCAAACTCAGCAGTCCTCCTGCCCCTGCCTCTCAAGTGCCATATATTTACCTTTAAAATGAATATTATTAGAATTGGCAGTCATTATTGCAGTATTCCATTCTTACATGAGCATGCATTGAATTTGTAGAATTTTAATTCTGTGCTTTTGGAATCATTTCAAGTTTTTCTAATTGATTCAGGTTTTCATATATGTAAAGCATAGAAGTTTGATTCATTGCAAATAATATTTATCCAGAATTATAAAATCTTACCTGTTAGCATCACTTAAGTTGAATATGTCAAAAAGAAGAAACAAAAACAGCATATTAGTTTTAAAGAGGAACTAAAAATGTTCATATTATTTATTTTTAAGTTAAAAGTATGCAGTTTCACTTTAAAGCAATATTAGCATTATTTCCCTATTTTTTGTGTGGATTTATTTTATGTAGATACTATATTGGAGCAGATTGGGTTGAATTTGAAAATCTTGTCTATAACATTTTGTTGTTGTACTGTTGTATACTTTATCCTTTAAAGTGACTTTTGTCTATATTAAGCCAAAAATCAGTGGAGTTTCAGTTTCTCAGTGTCTGTTGAGAAAGTTACAGTTTACCTCTTTGAATTTCATAATATGGCCCATTTGTCTGTTTTTGACTTCTTGAAAAAATATTAGTTTGAATGGAAAGTCCCAAGTTTGAGGCCAACATGGGCAACTTAGAAAGACCCTGAGAGAAAAATAAAAAAAGAATTGGGAATGTAGCAATTGTGGATCACTTGTCTAGCAAGACTTGGGACTAAGTTCTGTTACTGGAAAAATAATATTCAAAGGGGTTATGAGTACCTACTTTGGCAGCCCCTATTCTAAATTGTATGTAAAAGCAATTATGAAAATTTTGTGTATATTTTCTTTTGGTTGAGTGGAGATGTACCGGGTCTTGAAATCTAGGCCCTTGAACTAAGCTGCATTTCCATTCCCCAGTCCCTTTAATTTGAAGGAAGATCTTGCCAATGCTGACTTTAGAGTTATGATTTACCTGCCTTGTCCTCCAACTAGAGATTGCAGGTGTGTACTACCTTAATCTGGTTTACTATTTTGGTGAGTGTCTTGATTACTTTGCTCTTCAGACAAAATACCCAACAGCCAAAGTAAAACTAAAGGTTTATTTAGTTCACTCTTAGTAGAGGTTTCAATCCATTGTTGGTTGTCTCCAAGACAAGAGTGGCATGTGGCAGAAGAGAACACAAAAAACAGTTTGTGGCAGGGCTGGAGGGTTGGCTCAGTGGTTCCACCGCCTGCCTCGCAAGCGCAAGGACCTGAGTTCAATCCCCAGTGACCACATATAATGCTGGGCGTGGAGACGCGCCCACCAACAATCAACACCACATGCCACAATGCTGGATGTGGTGGCTCATGCCTGTAATCCCAGCACTCAGGAGGCAGAGACAGGAGGATTGCTGGGTTCAAGGCTTGCCTGGGCACCATGGTGAGCTTGGGGCCAGCCTGAGCTACAAAGCCAGACCCTGTCTCCAAAAAAAAAGCAAAAAAAAAAAAAAAACAGTTTGTGGCAGACACAAGACAACAAAAGCACCAAGCAACCATGGCAGACATAATGTCTCTTCCATCTAGACCATATCCCATTATGATAGGTGTACTCAGACTAACAATGGGGCATTCCGTTCTACATATTTGAATCTACATCAAACCAGTGAGTGCACTAATTCAGAATCACAGTTCCCAGCATCATACACCCTTGATTTGCTGCTTTGGAAAAAGCACTGTGACCTCACCGTGACCTCATTAGCCTTTGGTGGGACATACAGACTTCAGCCATAACAGTAAGCTTATATTTTGCAAAAAAAAGTGTTACATACATCACTGACAGTATTCTTAAGAGATGATTATGGAAGTGCCTAGCTATCAAGAAATATGGAATTTAAGTTAAATATACTATATTTCTCTTTAAAAGAAGACTATTACTAATATAATATCGTGCTTTTGTTATTTGAAACTAGAAAATATTTTTAAATATTTCTTATTTTTTTCCCAATCCTTTTTCATAAAGCCTGTTCTTTCTTGTACATTCTTCTCAGGCAATTTCAGTTTTTAGTACTTAAGTCTTGACACATGACTGGGAATATTTTTACTCAGCTCTAGAAGGAAATCCCAAATGTTGAGATTATCCTAGAGAATCTACATTAGAAGTCCTCCTACATACTTGGTAACCACTTAGAAACAGTTTTGTTCATCCAAGTTTATTTTTAGACTTTGCGATTTAGATCATTCTGTTGTGATTCATCTGACTGTTTTAAAGATGTAGGCAATTAAATTGAATCATCAGAGTTTGTTCATTTTCATCACATTTGCTCCATTTTATCATGTGGAAGTTGCTCTTGATTTTATAAGGTATTTAGGATTCTAATCCAAGACAGGTTGCTAAAATAAAAATGAGCTCATATTTGTTTTGGTGTGCCTCCTAAGAAAAATGTCTCCTTCCCTATTCCAGGTCCTCTCCTATACTTTAGCTGAGAATCTCAAGCAGGCTTTCTTGTATGCAAAGTCTGCAACTCTAGCGCTGAGCTATATCCCTATTCTGATTCAGTTTATATCTCTATTTAAAAAGAAAGGGGCAGGAGATTTAGCTCAGGTCCCTAGTTTGATCTCTGGTAATCACATAGAACAATACTGGGCATGCTGACTCAAACCCACCAACGATCAGTACCACATACCACAGTGCTAGCCATGGTGACTCATGCCTGTCATCCCAGCACTTGGGAGGCAAAGGCAGGAACAATTGCTGTCAGTTTCAGGTTAGTTTGGGCTACATAGTGTGCTCAGGGCTAGCCTGAACTACAAAGCCAGACCCTGTCTCAAAAAAAAGAAAGGGGGGGGGGGAATGGAGGGAGAGGGAGGGAAAGAGGGAGGGAGAGAGAAAAAAGAAAAAAAAGGAAGTCAGATAATCAGTGTAACATTGAATGAGAGGGAAGGAGTGAAAGACATCATTCTAGGTCACATCATTATTGATTCATAATTCCAGCCAGTCACACAATGAAATGCAAGATTTGGGGAACATATTTTAGACCAAGTCTTAACAAATCTTTTTTTTTTTTTTTTTTTTTTTTGAGACAGGGTCTCGCTTTGTAGTTCAGGCTGGCCCTGAGCTCACTATGTAGCCCAGGCAAGCCTCAAACTCAGCAATCCTCCTGCCTCTGCCTCCTGAGTGCTGGGATGACAGGTGCGAGCCACCACACCCAGCAAGTCTTAACAAATCTTGAGAATGTAGCCTTAGTGTTTGGTTTCTTATTTGTTTCAGCTCTTTTTTTCCCTTTCATTGCAAATTCACAAAGGATTAAATATATTTCAATTATCTATGTCCATATACTTCTGGCTTACATCACTGATAATGCAGCATAATTCTATATGTCAATTCTTGTTCATTTCACCTTCCCTGTTAGTGACAGCTAAATAAGTGTAGGTTCACTTTAGAGACCTTGCTTCTTAGGAAATTCCAGAATGTTGAATGCCAAAGTAAGATAGTATTAATGGGGCACATAAAGATTAAATAAATGAAACAGTGTCCACTGACAGTAGAAATTCAGGTAATAGCAATTTAGTCAGTATGTTACTATCTGGTAATAGTCATTTCATGTAATAAATTTTCTCATCCTGTGAAAGCAAATTTAAGAATCTAAGGTCATTTGAAGGACGTTTTTCTTGAGGGAATCAGGAAATAATAAACCTAACCTTGGTGGATATTAATAGTATAGGAAAAGTATGATTCTCAGCCTGCTGGATTTTTGATATACTGAGCTTGTTTCCCAAGAAATGGAAAAATGAATTCCAGGATATGAAGGAGGTTAAGAGTGGGAAAGGTTTATTAGGAATTAGCAATAGCTACTGAGCCATGAGAGGGATACTAAGTGTGTGACCCCCCCAAGGTGCTTTGTCAAGGGTAGTTTGTATAGCAAAGTTACAATGTGGGTACAGCATTAGTTAAAGTACACTGATCCAGTAGGGAAGCATGGGGGCCCATAGCAAAATTATATAGTTCACATTATTAACCTTGATTTAACCAGGACTTACAAAACCAGGAACATTTTCAGAAGGAACAGCCCCAGGTGTTGGTCACCCTTCTGGATGTCCAGTGTGTGTCTGGACTTAATAGACTTCCTGATACCAGTTATATTAAAATCTGAAGTTTACATTCATGCCTTAGGGAAAAGTATGCAAGTCTAGGCATTATGACTTTAAACTCAAGGCATGGGCTCCATATGGCCCTGTGCCCATAGTTTTGATGTGTTCTTATGTTCTGCATTGAAGGTCTTATATGACTGTATTCAAGGTCCTATATGATGGCTGTTACTCACTGTTCCTCATACTATGCGTTTTGCAGACATGCATATCATACTTTTCTAATGAAAGTCTGTACTTAAGCCTAAGGTTAGCCAGATGAGCATCTCAGTAGCTGCACTGTGGAAAATAGTTCTATTTTCATTTACCTGAGTTAGTGAACAGCAAGGTGTACACACATGTGTAAAAGTAAATGGATGACTATTACCCACATTTTGCACTATTACATTTTATATATTCATAATGTTTTTATGAAATGTATTATTTTGTATTTCTTGTGAAATTATCCCAATTCAATACAAATGCACTTTTACAGCTTTAGGAGGATATTGAAAGTGAGTTATCAGGTGTCTCAGATACTGATGATGACTTGGTTTATGTGAGCCAAAGAATTTAGCTGTGTATGACAGATTGATAGAGAATGGAGACCTTGTTTTACAGTAGGAAGAAAAGAGTAGTGTAAATAATTTGAAAAGTCAGAATGTTATCAAATGTTCATGTATACCTGAACAATGCAGTTAGAATGATGTTAGTTCTTGGCAATTATGAAATCTACTAGCCAAAATGCCAACACTGGGATGCAGCGTTTGAAATTGTTTGTAACAGATGATATGCTACAAAAGTTCTTAATATGCCTTAATAATGAAATACAGGAAGACTCAAATATATTTATTCTAACAACACTATCTGAACTAAAAGCCTTCATAGGAGGACTTAATCATTCTAATCTTTAGCATGCGAAGGATTACAAAGAAATGACAGATAAGATATTGGGTTTTTTAGAATAATAATGAATGACTATAAGAGATTGTATTTCTTTCCAAATAATCTCCATTTTGAAGACAGAAAGAATAGGCTGCCAATTTTGCTCATATTTGATCATTTATTGAAAACTATGTTTCAAACTTTCATGTAGTTTATGTCCTGTTGAATACATGATGAGTAGTGTGAATCATTTCATGGTTGTTGAACATGTATGAATTTGAAAATATATGTGGTAGATGTTAATACATTTTGCACCTTGAATTTAGAGGTATATCATTGAACTTAGCCACTAGGTCTTTGTGCAGGAAAAAAAAAAGCCTCAAAGTCATCTTGCTTCATGAGTTACTTATTGATATTACATTTGGTACAAGAACACCAGTTGACCAGGGCAGGAACTATTCATTTGCCCAAACAAAGCTGAGGTTTCTGAAAAACATGTCATAAGTTCACAAGAACGAAATGTATACTGTGGTCTTCGGGTTTCAGAAAGACATAATACTGGACACCTATATGATGAAAGACACAAAGTAATGTTGATACTCTCAACTTTACACCAATATAAGATTGTTAGTAGGTCCTGGAATGATGGTGCACACCTTAATTCTAGTGCTCAGAAGCCTGACCCAGGAAGATACAGTAAGTACAAGTTAATCTGCTCATGTGTTCAAAGATAGTCTGGAGTGCAAAGAAACCCTGTATCAAAACAAACAAAAACAGGTTGGGAATAAATCCTTAATACAAATGAAGCCACATTTACAACAAGATGAAAGTCAGCATAGGTCTTGATGACTTACCTAGCAACTTACTATGTCACTTTAAATAAGAAAGCAAGAGGCACTCATTATTTGAAACAAAAGAAATTACAATTGTACACCTGAGGAATTCATTTCCTTTCTATGGAAGCTTAAATGGTACCCTAGGCCCATTCTTCCTTCCATTGCCCTGAGACAGAAAAAATCACAAAATGGAAGCCAAGTGGATCTTGTAGGCGAGGGCACATGCATGCTGGACCTTTTGAAGTGAGAGCATGTGCTAAATGATGGTGAGCCTTTTGAAGATGGAATGGAAAAACCATAACCCAAAACCCATTTATTTATCATGAAGTTCTACCATAGCAGTCAAACTTGAATACTGAAGTTCCAGTTTAGATAAAAACAACTCCTATGTTTGGCTCCTTTGTGAATAGAATCCCCACTGCAGCATTTGTACAGTAGACTTGACACCACTCCTGTTCTGACCTTCTGTCCCTTTTATCCTACTCTAGCATCACTGAAGATTTAAGAATAGGCATAATGTCATTCATATAATTTAGATCACTGAATCTTAGAAAAGATATGTATTGAGAACCAGAAATGAATCAGTACCCTGTCCATCATTCCTGCAATCACACCTGTGGATTTAGAAACAAGTGGATTGAGGTACATAGCCTTTAAATTGGGAACACTTGATTTAGCTGGGTGCTGCTGTGCACTGTGTTCTTTGTGCTGTGCTTTTGCTTTTATGTCTCCTTGGCACCACTTTTCCCTACAGTTTGCCCTGAATAAAACTTGCATGATATATTAGCTGTTTGGTAGTAATACTGATGTTTCCTTTAGCAATTCTTTGCTATTGTATGCAATGCCTGGATTATACCACCAAACTTGATAAAATGATGGAAATAGCTCAGTGCTTTTTCTTGCTCCCTCTCTCTAGGATTTTTTGTGTCACCTTTCCACTGCTGTACATAAAATTAACCACCACCTAAAATTTAAAAGAAGAGAAGTTTATTTTGGTTCATATTTTAAGAGAAATGAGCCATGGTCAGATGGCTCCCAAGCAGAAACATCATGTTCAGACAAGAGAAATATAACTCTACCCACTGAAATTGAAGAACGAATTCCAAAATGATAAAGGAAATTAAGAGTAGGAAAGGTTTTTTGAGGAATAGAAATAGCTCCAGGTATACAAAAAGGGTCCTGATCAGATTGCTACAGAGAACCTTTATGAGTGGTAATTTGTACAGCAATGCACACGTCAGTCAAGCTAAAATGAAACAAATTATAATTAGTTGACAATGATCCGGAAGTAAGCTGGGGCACATAGCAAGATTATGTGGCTGAAAGCATTAACCTTGGTCTATCCATTACTTCTAAGGCAGGAATATTTGGGGGAAGGAACAGGCCCAGATGTTCTAGTCCTTATTCTGGATGTCTAGTGTGTACCTGGACTTAATGGAATGTGTGGTACCAATGCAAATCTAGACATTGTGACTTTAATATCAAGGTCTTGCCTTCAAATGAGCCTCTCCCATGGTTTTGATGTGTTCTCATTGTTCTACAATGATTTCCTTAAGGATCTCTCTGACTTCCTGTGAATTTCTGCCTATAATGATGCCAAAAGGGTATGATAAAGCTATTAGTTCATGGCAACTTGGAAAGCAATGAAGGATAGAGTTATGCTTTGATAACTATATATAATGTCAGTTCATGAAATCAGGAGCCACACAGGAACACCAGGAATGTATTCTACTAATTGCCAAGCATTTTTAAACCCAGTAGTCTTGACAAATCAGGATTTATAGTTAGAGTTCTCAATATTCTTTGTCTTATTTTTTTCCTTCTTTTGTAAAATTGTTTCTCTTGGCTAGTCTTCTCACATTTATTTTTTAGAGTTTTAGCCATTGAGGGATATGAGTAACTTCTGCTTGTGGTTCTATCACTGGGTTCAGTCTGTGAAGACCCATGAGACTGAAAGGAACCAATCTCACCATTACAGATATATTTGTAAGTGCTGATTCTGTTGCAGAAAAAGAATGTTTAGGAGGTAACAATAAAAACTACATTAAAAATAGAGATAAGCACACTCAACTAGAATGTGAGGCCTCAAAGAAATGAAGATGTGTTACAACCTGGGTTGATTTAGAGCAGTGGCTTTAGGAAAAGTGATCAAGGATGCATATTCTTCCTCTCAGGTCACAGTGCATAATATCTCCCTTTGAAGCTGAGACAAGATGCCACCAATGCAGATTCTTCTGGAGACAGAGGAAAGTAACTTGGCAGGTGGAATTTATAGAAGAAAAGTACAGGCCCAGTCTTCAGAATTTAGGAATGTAACACTTTTTTAAGGGTAGAAGATGTCACAAGCTAGAAAGGCCCCTCAGAAATAAGTAAAAAGGACTTATCATGGATGTGTAGATTTTTTCCCCAAAAACAACCTTAAAATCACCCTTTCTTTTCTGCTTTTTAAGATTTTTCCCCAAAAACAACCTTAAAATCACCCTTTCTTTTCTGCTTTTAATCTACTTTTTGTTTGTTTCTTCTGTTCTACTTCAGTTCCAAATCTTACAGAAATAGGGCTTATGTGTATGTGTGCTCACTTAATGTTTGTTTTCACCTGAATGTGTCTGTCACCAATTTGATTATGGTCTGGAGAAAGAAAAAGATAAATATTTATACATAGACACTTAGCTACATAGAAACCTCAGGAGTATTTACAATTAGGATAAATAGTGAATTTTTACCATTTTATAATTCAGTGACAACAAAAGTTCATATTATGTTTATAGATGTTATAAAATCTTACAGAAATTTGCTTAATTAACACCAATAGTTTGGAATCTTAAAGGACCCTTAGGTTACAAATTGGAGATAATATTAGGTAAGTTTTAAATTCAGATTCTAGTTGGTAATGTGTAAAAAATAAACTACGAAATACTGAAATATTAAATACTAACATGCATTTTTATTTAAGATCATAATTAGCTTTATAACTGAAAAACTGCAAACTTCTGGGAGCTTTTTGTAATGAAGTTACCTGTCTCTGTAATTACTTCTTAAGATAGTCAGAAATGTAATAATACCTTATGATATGTGACGTAAAGTTTAATGTTTGGTGTTACTTTTTCTCTGACTTAGGGCTATGACTAATGACCATTTAAAGGCCATGGATGAAGATAAATTTGAATTACAGCCCCAAGAACCAAACTCATTTATTGATGGAATAGGTAAAATAGTTTCTTGGGTGGTTGTTTTCATCTGCCAAATCTGTGGTTATCAACAGGATAAATTGCAAGATCTGACACTGACACTTAAGATAAGTTATTATCCAGTCTTATAGTGAACTTATTGTTGTTACACAAACCCTATTATCTACAGTTACTTTACTTTTTCATTGTACATTTAGTAAGTTCCTATTGTAACACTGAGGAAGTGTTCTGTGTGTTACAAAGAATCCAATAGTGGGGGGAATTTGAAAAGGGAATTTTATTCCAGTGAATAAAAACTAAAATCAGTTTATTACAGCCAGCTGGGAAAACCCTAGTTTATCACATCCCTGTATGAATAGGATGACAGTTGGATTAAGACAGCATCTATCTGGAAGGGATTTCATCAGTGAGTGGAAGGGCTAATAACCAAGGAAGACAGATTTACCAATACCTGGGAAAGGAATTAGTTTTATGTAGGCATTGAAGGGACTAAGAAATCGAGAGTAAAGTGTTTATGACTTAGGTACCCAAGGACACTGTCAAAGTAACATATACAGTTACTGGACTTGACAGAGACAGGGGTTTGCAAACCATATTTTTCAGTCTGTTTGCTTTATTTAATGGGAAGTTGCTAGTGTTTCCTAAAAATACCCTATTTATTTTTTCATGTTGAGTTAGGGCAGATCTCACTTTTAATTCTATTGTTTTATTTTTATATTTTTGAGACAGGGTCTTGCTTTGTAGTTCAGGCTGGCCCTGAGCTCACTATGTAGCCCAGGCAACCCTTGAACTCCGCAGCCCTCCTGCCTCTGCCTCCCAAGTACTGGGATTACAGGCATGAGTCACCACACCTGGCTGTTTTAATTTTTATTTAAATTGATTTTATTGCTATATCATATATATATATATATACACATTATGATCACATTTTATATATACATTATGATTACCAGTACATGACACATCTTGATCTCAGTTTTGCCCATTCCCCTGCCCTCCCTATACTCCTCCAAGTCCTATATACATAAGCTTTGTTTTCTATCAGATTTTCTTTCCCTTCTTTACTCTCACCTACCCTTTACTCCATTTTCCCTTTTCCTTTTGAACATTTTCTTCCAGTTTCACAATACCTATTATACATTTTGAAATTCATTCAATCCTTAAGACAGTATTTAACACATCTGTATCCTATTTATTTCATTCATAAGTATATCCTCACGGTATATGCATTTGATTATAAATGATTTAGGGTTAGTATTCTAAATGACTAATACTCTATTCTAAAAAATGTCATGTCCTTTTTATGGAATCTCCTGTTGATCAAATTTAGGCTGTTTCCAAGATTTAGCTATTACAAGCTGAGCTGCTAGAAATGTGGGTGCACATTATGTTGCTATTTTAATTTTTTTGTGTGTAAACCTAGCAGGGAATAGCAGGATGCCGGAGTCAGCCAGACAAAACAGCGGGGTCATGAAGTCAAGGGGCGCGGATTAAGAAAAGAAGACAGGAAAATGGGCTTGGGAGGACCTCTCAGTCAGAACTGAGCAGGCCCTGAGTTTATTCTTCAGTGCTCTTTATAGTATTTCTAGCTACAGTGTTACATGCAAAGATTACAATTAGCAACATAGTGATTAACATATAGGGTTAACATGTTAGAATCTAAGTCTACATGAACTCAAAATGCAAAGATAACTCTTTTTAGCAGACAGCTCTTAAAAGTTTCCTGGGATGAGCTCTCTCTGCTGGTAAAACTTCTCCCCAGGTGATCTGCAAACTTCTTTTCTTATGTTAAAGATTAGCCCAGGCTCTCAAGGCCCAAGTCTTTGTCTCTTAGAATACTTCCTTATTCCTATCCTTGAGAGGTTACTTTATTTTATTTACTCACTAAAACAATATTCTCTACCATTGATGCAGTCAGTAAATCAAGCAGAGATTGTATTAGAGGAAGAACAGCAAACTCCTAGTAGAGGGGTCAAGGGAAGGTGACTCTGAGCCAGAGGTTAAGACTTCTTTGATCAGGCATCCCAAGGCAGTGATCCAGAGGTCACAGATCATCTTGGGAGCTGGGCAGCACTGTTCGGTATAGTGCAGGTCTTGCAACTGCTAGTTGGTGCAGCACCCAGTGCAGATCTCCAGGCCTGTAAAGAGCCTCTCTAGCAGGGCCCGCTTCCCACAGATCCCCCCTTTTTATTTAAAAGTAAGCTGTTTTCCAAATACTTTTTCTGTGTACATTTCAGTTTTAATTTGAGTCAACTCTGCCAGTCCTCTGTGGACAAGGCAAGGAAGAATGAACAAAATCAATAGCAATAGGCCAGCCCCTACCAGAAGCGCATATCCAAAGGGAAAAAGTGACTTCCAAGAGGGCATGGTCTCTTTCAACTGATCAAAAAAATTCTTGGCAGCCTGAGCTGCATCAATGCCAATAAAGGGTGCTTTATCAATATCTATTATTTCTTGATGAAGTCTCTGTAAACCTAAAGATTCATCAGTATTGTGCAATATTCCTTGTAAATGTTTTTAAACCTGATCCCAAGTAATTAGGCTTGTATTACACTGTTTCTTAGTAATACAAATCCATTCATAATATGTATGGCACTTAATTTTTGACCTAAGCTTTAAACTCTGAATCTCACCTCCTAAATACATAACCATGTCATACGATGTATTAAATCTTACCTCCTTTTTATAATTTTGGTCTTCTTGCATCCCCAATGTAAGGGAGACATTTTTAGTCAATTGATTTACAAATTGAGCTGTTTGTATTGTAAGTCCCGAAGGGCTTACGGTCAGGAGTCGTCGCCCAAAGGATCACACCACGAGACGGATGCAAATGCAAGAGGTTTTTAATGGAACACACAGGTACCTGGGCGACAAGTCATCAGAGAACTTGCGCGCCCGCCGCTTTGTCTGCTGGTCTTTTTATAGCATTGAAGCATAGTGACAGAAGCGAGAAGGTAGCGGGTTAATTAATTCAAGGGGATGGGGCAAGTGGTGATTGGTTAGGGCCACCTGTTCGGGGTCACAAGAGTTCACCTAGGTCTGACTATCTTTTTTCCCTTTGTTCTGCATTCCAGGGGTGATGGATGAGCACTCTGGAGCCCGGGGGTCTGGTTAATGTTTGCCCGGAAGGGGCTATCTTGTTTATCTATACATTCCAGCTTCGGGTAGGGGAGCAGCAGGAATGTGAACTTCGACTGACCCTTCTCCTTTGTTCTCTTCATTCCCCCCTTTTCTTGTTCCTAAATGGAATCATTCATTTGCTGATATTGTTGAGCTAATACAAAGGCTTGTATGGTCGATAGCCTATCTTTAGTGAATTGTACAAGTCTATTGATTATGCAAGGTCCAAAGAGCAAAATTAATAAAATAATTATTATAGGCCCCATTAAAGTAGAGAGTAGGGTAGTCAACCAGGGGGATTTTTTGAACCATATCTCATACCAACTTTGGCTTTCTTCTAACGATTGTTGCCTCTGCTTAAGTCTTTCCCTTAATTTTGCCATACTATCTCGGACTACACCCGTATGGTCGGCATAAAAGCAACATTCCTCCTTTAAGGCTGCACATAACCCTCCCTCGTGAAGAAAAAGGAGGTCTAGGCCCCTTCTATTCTGCAGCACTACTTCTGATAGGGAAGTTAGGGATTTTTCTAAGGCACTGATGGATTCTTCCAAAGTTTTAAGATCTTCATTCATCGCCTGATGCAGGCGGTGAAATTGAGAAGTTTCAGCTAAGGCAGCTGTCCCCGTACCTATTCCTGCTGCGATTCCCCCCATCGTAAGCCCTCCTAGCAATAATGCCAGGGTCAAGGAGACTGGTTCTCTTCTATAACGATAGGATGGACTGAGTTGTTGATTTAGATATCCTGAGTCATGGTAAAGTACTCTGGGCCATAGCTCGATCAGGACACAAAAACCTGAAGTTTGATGGAGAACCTGAGTTGAAATGCACGGTGTGAGGCCGGTGTTACAGGCCCACTGGGTACCATTTGGTCCCAGCAGATAGGAAGTTCCGGGGGGTAAGGGAAGGGTACGTTCGCATAGTTCTTGATGACTTTTAGGGACTTGTCCCAAGCAAAGGCCTCGGCCTGATACTTCAGGGAGAGTGAGTTTATACTGAGACGGATTTCTACAGAGCAAAGGTGGAGATTTAAACTCATAATGATTAGCAGAAACCGCAACACCTTCATAATACGGAGGAACTGCACTCAAACATAGCCAACATTCCTCGGTAGTTTCCAGCCTGCTTACATTAAGAGTATAAAATGCTCCCTCCACTAGGCTCAAAAGCCTTTTCATAGAAGGAGAAGATCCTAGAGGCAGTAAATTAGGTTCAGGTAGGGGGACGGGAGTAAGAATCATAGAAGGGGCTGAGGGCGCAGGAGGAGGTTGG
>PVIC010033673.1:0-20027 GCA_004025085.1 Thryonomys swinderianus | reverse complement strand
TTGTAGTTCAGGCTGGCTCTGAGCTCACTATGGTGCCCAGGCAAGCCGCCGCGAACTCAGCAATCCTCCTGTCTCTGCCTCCTGAGTGCTGGGATTACAGGTGTGAGCCACCACGCCCGGCATTGTGGTATGCGGTATTGATTGTTGGTGGGCGTGAGTCTTCACGCCCAGCATTGTATGTGGTTACCGGGGATCGAACTCAGGTCCTTGCGCTTGCGAGGCAGGCGCTGGAACCACTGAGCTAACCCTCCAGCCCCAAACATATTTTTTTAAATATCAGTGTCTGGAAAATTCACCTACCAGCCTCTTAAAGAAATATGACTTTTCTCTAATAATTTTAGTTTTGAAAAAGTATGATTATGAATATTTTTCTCAATCCTGTCAGAGTAAATCTAAATAAAGTCATTTTATTAAACTTAGGCATGTGGGAAAAAAATCTCTTCAAATATGCCCAATGTAGCTGAGCACAAAGAGAGACTTATTTGATTCCCTTCATTATTTACCCCAAATAAATCACAATCATGGATTCACCAGGACATGATGAGAAGGGTTGATAGTTTATTTTCCTATATCATTTATTTAACATGATAATATACTTATGAACAAGTAGAACTGATTTTGTATAATAAAGTCCTCCTTGTTCATAGCCTGTGGGTACATATACATAGGCACACCTGTTCAAACACATACTCTACACATCAAATGGCTTAAAAATAAAGTAAAATCAAGAAGAGTTTACAAGTTTTTCTTTTTTTTAGACAAGTTCTCAGGCTGTCCTTGAACTCACTGTGTAGCCCAGGTTGGCCTCAAACTTGTGGTGATCTTCCTGCCTCGGCTTTCTGAGCACAGGGATGACAGGCATGTACCACCATGCCCAGCCTGAGTTAACAATTCTTCAATAATGTCTATACATGAGCTAACTAAAGTAATCTGAAAGTAGACATTCCCTTTAGTCTGTAAAAAATTTTCTAAGTGGGGCCGGAGATTTAGTTCAGTGGTTCTGGTGCCTGCCTTGCAAGTGCAAGGTCCTGAGTTCAATCCCGGTAACCACATAGAATGCTGGGGCGTGGTGACTCACGCCCACCAGCAATCAATACCACATACTACAGTGCTGGGCGTGGTGGCTCACACCTGTCATCCCAGCATTCAGGAGGCAGAGACAGGAGGATTGCTGAGTTTGAGGCTTGCCTGAGCTACATAGTGAGCTGAGGGCCAGCCTGAACTACAAAGCGAGACCCTGTCTAAAAAAAAAAAAAAAAAATTCTAAGTGTACAGGATTTCAGTTGTATACTTTGGGACAAGACCCTAAAAAATGAATGAGATAATAATTGTTCTGAATATTAAACATGACACTAAGATATCTGTAGATCATGTTCTTATAAGTGGATATTGAATGTAATCAGCACACACATGTTTGAAGGAATGTGTTGATTTTTAGTTTTCAAAACAAGAATGCAACTCTGAGAAGTCACTATTTTTCTTATGTAAAATATCCAAGTAACTACTTAAATAGAGCAATACAATCAACACTCGCTCCGAAGTTACATAACAATTGAGCCTAAAGAACTTAGAGCTCTGGACAAGCAATGTTCGCTTCTGGTTTTATTTATTGCATAGTTAACAATGTAACATGAGAGGGAATAGCTAAAGAGATTAAAATCTTTTATACTGGTATTACATTAACCTGTCATTTTTATTCTCTTTCTATATAGTTTGTTCATATGTGCATATTTTTCACAAAATAAGCATTTCTCGTATTGCTACACAGTTGCCATAATGATCACAGAAAGTAATTATTCTGCTAAGGCTCTGAATCAGTTTAAAAACCACTACTCTATGAGCGGCTTTTATATTGCTTAGGATTCTCCACCAATAAAAATAACAGGGCAATAAACACTTTCGCCTGTTACTTTTTCATATTTTCAATTTCAAAAAAAAAGAAAAATATTTGAGCTATTCTTGGTATTGATTTTTAAGTTTACTTTCACAAGGTTACCTTAATTACCATCCCAAAGTATAGTTTCACCAGACTTTCTCAGCCCTAAGTTTTCTAACTTTTAAGCAGCTCATGGAGCAAATGGCTTTTCAATAGCAATAAGTTTCAGTGTACTTTCTTCTTGTGTGAACACAGTCCTTGTGCATTTGCCTACCAAAAATGTTTCTATCATCAAACTTTGTGCCATCTTTATATAATGGAGAAATAATATAATGTATTTTCCATTTAATAAAAGTTGTCCAGATTTAAAAAATTTAATTATAACTCTTTAATGTTATGTAAAATTTTAAATAAATTTTATTTTTACCTAATAATTATTTCTGCCTCCAATATTGGCATTTACAGACATCAGATGGTATTTGTAAGATAACTTAGCTAAATATACTTTGGTCTGATAAAGGATTGTTCAGACTGACATACTCAACATGTCTTACAAGGCTATCTGAATGTTTCATTATAGACTTTTATTATATTTAACAAAATGAAGCAACACTTTCTAAAGATTTATTGGTAACGATTTACCCTTGGGAAAAAAGGAAGCAATCAATGGATGCTGCAGCCTGTAATAGCCGCACCACGGGCTCCCACCGCTGCTCCATTACTCATCCAACCCCTCCATCCACAGGCGACGGCAAGTCACTTTTAAACACTCCCCAAGGGCTATGTATTCTGAATGGGTAATGGTCTCCCTTAAACACAGCATCACGCACAGCAGTGCAGAAGTGTGCAAATGCACGAGAGTCCAGGTGGTCAGGAGACACGTGCCCAGTACTCACAGCTTCATGCAGCTCTCCGTGCTGACAGCAGGACTTCGGAACGCTGATGTGCTCTTCAGGCCCAGAAGTGTTAAGCAAAGTCTCTTCTAACTCAATTTCTTTCTCAAGTTTTACTAATACTGGTGGCTCGACTCCATATCTGAAAGCAAAGCAGGAAATCTGACCATTCAGGGTACCAAGACAGGTGAGGTTTTGTTTTTAGAGCAAAGGCAGTAAGATCATTTTTACTAATTTCAGTGGGACATCTGGAAATGCTTCCTCAAGCCTCCCAGATCAGCAAAGTCCAGAGCACAGCGTGGCTTATGTTTGGGCTGCTGGCTGCTCCCAGAGATCTTTGTGGCATCCTGAAAGGCAGCTTTAAATCAGCAGGCAGAGTTGAGGCAAGTGTGGGGCACCCCCTTCTGCTCGTTTATCAGGGGCTCTGAGTTCACAGCACAAGGTTGGCCCAGAGTTGCTTTAGGACTAGTTGCTTTTACTCTATTATTCATCTGAAATTTTCAAGTAACTAATTCATAATTTAATTATTAAATGAAAGCAAGGTAATGGGGAACACTGACATGGTCATGCTAGTAGAACAAAGAAAACGGAGACAAAAATAGAAGGCCAAATTAAGAAATTGAGTCACTTCATTTCAACCAAGAATTGTTTTCTTTTTAAAAAGTAGAGCTCTAGGGCCGGAGGATTAGCTCAGTGGTTCTGGCACCTGCCTTGCAGGCGCAAGGTCCTGAGTTCAATCCCCAGTAACCACATATAATGCTGGGCATGGAGACTCACGCCCACCAGCAATCAATACCACATGCCACAGTACTGGGCGTGGTGGCTCATGCCTGTAATCCCAGCACTTGGGAGGCAGAGACAGGAGGATCACTGAGTCTGAGGCTTGCCTGGGCTACATAGTGAGCTCAGGGCCAGCCTGAACTACAAAGCGAGACCCTGTCTAAAAAAAAAAAAAGGAGAGCTCTAAGCTAAAGTTAAGTAGCTTCTATGTTTATGACTTTGAAATTCTGAAATATCACAGAATACATACCTGGACACAATGCGACCAATTTCAAGAAGACAAAGATACACTTGTCTTGGATCCTTATGTAAAACTGTGGAAAATAAGATCACAAGTTTTAAGAAGCAAAATTAAATAGGGAAAATATCTTTGGCATGTAAGAGAATAAAAAAAAATAATGAAAACATCAGGCTTACTTGTTTAGAAAAGACTTTTGTGTTCCCTTTGTATATTGTTATCTTCTATAATCTATTTTTTTTTTTTTTGAGACAGGGTCTTGCTTTGTAGTTCAGGCTGGCTCTGAGCTCACTATGTAGTCCAGGCAAACCTTGAACTCAGTGATCCTCCTGTCTCTGCCTCCCGAGTGCTGGGATAATAGGCGTGAGCCACCACGCCCAGCACTGTGGTATATGGTATGTGGTATTGATTGCTGGTGGGCGTGAGTCTCCACACCCAGCAATCTATAATCTATTTTTAAAAGAACTGGCTGCTAACAAGAAATGCATATTTACCACACACCTCTACTTTTTATAATGTTAGGGTTAAAAAACTAAAAGTATAGTAACATTAAATGTTTTGTAATTTAGATCTCTCAATTGAAGATACTATTAGAACTATATCATTTTAATTTTTTTCTCTTAAAACAAGGCCTCATTATGTAATCCAGGCTGGTCTTGAACCCCTGGTGATCACTCCTGCCTCAGCCTCCCAAGTGCTAGGAATACAAGATATGCCACCATGCCCAGCTGCCCTCTCAATTTTATTCTAACCTACCTTTAGCTATGTGTTCATTTATCCCTCAAATTTTATAAAAACAGAAGAGAGAGCACTTTCTAACTGGTTCTGTGATGCCAGCATTACCCTGATACCAAGGCCACAAGTCAAATGAAGATATCATAAAAGAAACTAAAAATCAATATTCCTTCTGAAAGATACAAAAATCCTCAATAACATACTGACAAACAAAATGCAGCAACAACAAAAAGGATTAAACACCATAATGAAATGGGATCTATGCCAGGAATGCAAAGTTAGTTCAACATATGAAATCAACCAATATAATACACCATTAATAAAGGGGAAAAAAACCATACAAACAGAAGAATTTGACAAAATCCAACATCCTTAAATGAATCAAAGAAAAGGAACAATGCAAACTAGAAAAAGAAGAAAACTTTCTCAATCAGATAATAGGCATTCATGAAGAATACACAGCTAATATTATTTTTTGTTTGTTTGTTCGTTTTTGTTTTTTGAGACAGGGTCTCGCTTTGTAGTCCAGGTTGGCCCTGAGCTCACTATGTAGCCCAGGCAAGCCTTGAACTCAGCAATCCTCCTGCCTCTGCCTCCTGAGTGCTGGGTTTACAGGCTTGAGCCACCATGCCCGGCACTGTGGTATGTGGTATTGATTGCTGGTGGGCCCAGCATTGTATATGGTTGCCGGGGATCAAACTCAGGACCTTATGCTTGCTAGGCAGGTGCCGGAACCACTGAGCTAAATCTCCAGCCCACTAATATTATTCTTAAAGGTAAAATATTGAAAATCGAAGAAAGGGCTGGCATGAACTACAAAGCGAGACCCTGTCTCAAAAAAAAAAAAAAATTGAAAATCTTTTCCCCCAAGATGAGGAAAATGACAGGATATCTACTCTTACTACTTCTCTTCACCACTGTACTGAAGGTGTTAGCTACAGTATTTAGGCCAGGGAAATAAAAAACATCCAGATTGGAGAGGAAAAAGGAAAACTTTTATTCACAGATGACATAATCCTATATATAGAAAATCTTAAAGAATCTATAAAGAAACTATTATGGCTAATAAACAAGTTCATCATTGTTGCATAGTACAACATGAACTGGAAAAAAAATAGGTGTGCACACTAGAAATGAAGAAAAATAAAGAAAATATTCTACTTGAAAAACCTCAAAAAGAATAAAGTACTCAAAAATAAATTTAAACAAAAATATTAATACTTCTGTGCCAAAATTGCAAAACATCATTAAAGAAATTAAAGAAGATATGAATAGAAGGGGAACTCTTGTTCCCAATTAGAAGACAAAAATCATTAAGATGAAAACATTCCCCAAATTGACCTAAAAAGTCAATGCAATCCCTATCAGACTCCAGCCATCAGTCCTCTTTTCCGGAAATGGACAAGCTAATGACAAAGTTAATATAGAACTTCAAAGGGCACAAAATAGTAAAATCAATATTGAAAAAGCAAACAAAGTTGTAAGGCTCACACTTCTCAGTTTCAAAACAACATATGACAAAAATCAAGATAGTGTTACTGGCATGAGAACATACCTCTGTATGGAACAATGGAGTGTAAAGGAGCATTTGGAAATAAATCTAGACTTGAAATAAATTTAAATAAGTCAATTATTTTCAACAAAGATGCCAAGTTAATTCAATAGGGAAAGAACAGACTTTCTAACTAATGGCACTGGGCAATTAAATGCTGACATGCAAAGTGTGAAACTGAACCCTTACTTTACACCATATACATAAATTAGCTAAAAATAAGTTAAAAATTAAATGTTAAGAGCTAAAACTCTGGAACACTTAAAAAGGAAACAGTAAAAACTTTCCATAATTTTGATTAGATAGTGGGTCTTAGATATGACAACAGAAGTCCAAGAAAATAAAAAATTATGGATCAATCTTCTTCAAAATTTTAACTTTTAGTCAGGTGTGGTGGCTCACACCTGTCATCCCAGCACCTGGGAGGCAGAGGCAGGAGGACTGCTGAGTTTGAGGCTTGCCTGGGCTACATAGTGAGCTCAGGGCCAGCCTGAACTACCAAGTGAGACACTATTTCAAAAAAAAAAAAAGAAACCCACAAAAAAATTTTCTTTTGTATACTGAAGTATAATATCAAAAAGGTAAAAGCACAAAAAATTGCAAATCGTATCTAATAAGGGCCAAGTGTCTGGAATATACAAAGAACTCTTACGAGTCAACAAAAAAGGTAAGTGACCCTACTAAAAGAGAAAAAATAAGCAAATGTCAGCTAGACATTTTCAGAAACAATATATAAATGGTCAATAAGCAAATGAGACAACACTGAATGTCCCTCGAGGGAAGTGTAAACCAAGACCACAGTGGACACCACTGACGCCCAGCAAGACGCTTCTAAAGGAGACGGGCAGGGGGTGACTGACAAGAGCAAGCGCGGCAAGAATGTGCAGAAGCCAGGACACTCATGCGCTGCGGGTGGGGATGAGCAAATGGAGTAGCCATTGTGAAAGACTTGGACGTTTTCTCAAAACGGTAAATACTGAATTACCATATGGCCCAGCAATTCCACTCCTAGGTATGTACCTGAGAGAATTAAACAGCATGCGTTCACTCGAAAACATTTACAGCAGCATTAACACAGTATAGCCAAATAAAGGGAAACCAACCCTCATGCCCATCAGGTGACTGACGGGTCTCTCCTGTGGGGAGAAAGGACCCTTCCCCACTGTTGCTGGGGATGCAGACCAGTACAGCCACTGTGGGGATCAGTGTGGAGAGGCCCCAGAAAACTAGGATTAAGGGTCCCACTTGACCCTGCTATTTCCTTGCTAGGCATATACATGAAAGAATTAAAAAGAATCATATCATAGCAATATATGTGCACCCATATTTATAGCAGCTCGGTTTGTAATAGCTAAATCTTGAAAACAGCCTAAATGCCCATCGACACAATCCTGGATGAAGATGTGGAATTTTTTTTATAAAATGGAGTAGTAGCCATAAAGAATGACCCCTGCCTTCCGCTCTGCACTGGACGGGAGCATGGGTCAAAGCAGAGGGCAGCGCCCGCACCCCCCACCCCCCACCCCGCCCCAGGGGCAGGCCGTGAGGGTGTACGCGGCCGCGGGTGGCAGAAAACGCCAGGACCTAATGACACCAGCCAGAAGCCTTTGCTTGTGAACCAGCATTATAAACAACATCGGTGGTGAACCCGTCTGCCGGGGCGGACCCGGCATCCTCGAGAAGCTCTTGCTCCCATCACACACCACATGTTCTGTGTGTGTCTGTGTGTGTGTGGGGGCACTCATACATGTGTGTTCTAAAATATATATACAATATCTGAACCCATCAGATAGCTATCACTCTAGTCATGAGAGAGATGCCCATTGACTTTAAGGAAAACAGAAATTAAGTCAGTAATTCTTCCAGACACAATAACTTTTCAAAATGAATTTTCAAAAACCTTAGTTAAGATAAGGTGGCAGCTGTTGTTTACAGGGTAAATCTAAACACCAAGGCCACACATTTGGCCTGGTTATTTTATAATTCTCTGGTTAAAGAGATATTACTAGTAATTTAGACTTGCTGGAGTAAATCTTATGAAAACACTAATTAGTAAAGCATTAGTCCAAAACCTTCCTGCAGCCAACTCACTTAGCAAGTAAAATATTTTTAGGGCATACTAGATATATTAAGTCTTTAACTATAAATGAAAAGCTTAATATATTCAATTTAATTTCTGATCTTCAGTTGTTTCACATATAATTAAAGTATACATTTTTCTGAGAAACTGAGATGCAGCATTTTGAAGAGAAATATTAAAGTAAGGGATACCAAAAAGTATCCCAACTGGGCTAGAGATGTAGCCAGTGGTTCCAGCCTTGCAAGTGCAAAGCCCTGAGTTTGAACGCTGGTAACCACAAAGAATGCTGGGCGTGGTGACTCACACCCACCAGCAATCAATACCACATACCATAATGGCAGGCTCATGCCTGTCATCCCAACACTCAGGAGGCAGAGGCAGGAGGATTGCTGAGTTCGAGGCTTGTCTGGGCTACATAGTGAGCTGAGGGCCAGCCTGAACTACAAAGCGAGACCCTGTCTCAAAAAAAAAAAAAAATCCCAATAAACTCAAAAATGGAGGACATTTACAAACGCTTACCCAAGCCTTCTGACTCAAAGAGGTATGTCTCATCGACCCCAAGGTCCCTGCACCAGTGCAGGAAGTTGGCAGTGTTATCTCTGGCAAAGAATGAACCTGACATGGCATCTTTCTTACAAGGCACTTTTCTCAGTGGAAAGCTCTGGAAAACACAAAGATAAAACTTTAAAACATGCCACAGATACTTTTAGTAGATACTCATTTTAGTATTACAAAGTACATTCTCAACACATTGAATCTAACTAAAAAGTATATAATTTTAGGGAAAAACAGGTATCGTTCAAAATTATTTTTATTTTACTCTAAATATATTCCAGAAAATGATTCCCAGGAAAGCAATCTGTTAAAATTAACAACATGACCACGGTTCCAGAATCTCTTGCTTTTTAAAATCACACAGGAATCTTAAAAAGACAGAAACAACAATCCAAAGTACATTATGATGGTATGTCTGTGTCTCCAAACATAGTTCAGTGCGAACAAAATTACAGTTTTCCCCACAGATCATGGGCACACCTCTTTCTGCTTACTTCCTTACATACAGACAGTTCTGATTTCTTGAGGAAATTATCAAGTAAGGAAGTAGGTAGCTATTCTGAATTCTTTGAAACTTGCTGGCCTAAGTTTCATAGAATTTTTTTTAATTGTCTGGCCCAAGAGTATTTAGATAACCCTGCGAAGTCTCAGATAGGAGCAGTAACTGTTTAAAAGTTTTGCTTGAAAGTACAATCCAGGAATATGACTTTTTAATACAGTAAGTAAAATAAGTCTTTCTCTGCCTCTAGCCCTTGCTTCCCCTCTCTCTCTGCAGATAGCCACTACCTCCAGTCCCTCATGCCTACTTCCTGTCACTATTCTTTTCTAGAATTAAAACAGCCTGTGCAGTTTTGAATCAAATACAGAATACATCATCATTATCAAGAAGTTGAATACAGAAAAATCCAAATATGAGTACTAACAAGTGAAATCTTTTCACCTACTTTTTATATCTTTATGCAATACTGTGCACATAGTTATACCTGCAAAGCATCCACTCTATGCTACAATTTGTCTGTGTATGTTCACAAGTACACTCAGTGATAGGTTGTAGGTACCATTTAGAGTTAAATATAATAGATTTAAATCATCACTTCTAATAACTGTATAATATCACAATATGTCTAGGTACCATAATTAAATTTTAAAACTTCTCTATTTTTACCATCATATTTGGAAATTTGTGATTTCCTTGAATTCTCAGGAGTAGAGAATTGTGTATCAAAGAAGGTATTTTGTTTTCAGTGTTCCATATGTACACACACACAAATATATACACATGTATAGGTATACACATACTTGGAGACAGTGAGAGTGGGAATATCTTACTGTCCTCTAGGACAATTCTATTCATAGTCTGTCAGTGCCCAGGCTCTAAACACTGTGTGTGTGGGGGGGGGGGCATGCGTGCACATGCATGTGTGTGAGCACTGAGCTATATCTCCAGTGGATTTAATTTCTTTGTCAACTTTATTTTTTCGTCAATGTCTCACTAAGTTGCTTAGGCTGGCCTTGAACTTGAAGTGTTCCTGTCTTCGCTTCCCAAACAACTTGGATGACAGTTGTACACCACCACATTCAGCAAGACCCCAGACTCTTTAAAACATCTATGTCTGATGAAAAGAAAGAAACCTGGTTCACCTCAAATCATACCTCAGGGGCAATTGGGGGAAAATACCTTAAAAAATAACTACTCATGGGCTGGAGGGTTAGCTCAGTGGTTCCGGCACCTGCCTCGCAAGCGCAAGGTCCTGAGTTCAATCCCCAGTGACCACATACAATGCTGGGTGTGGAGACTCACGCCCACCAGCAATCAGTACCACATACCACAATGCCGGGCATGGTGGCTCACGCCTGTAATCCCAGCACTCGGAAGGCAGAGGCAGGAGGATTGCTGAGTTCCAGGCTTGCCTGGACTACATAGTGAGCTCAGAGCCAGCCTGAACTACAAAGTGAGACCCTGGCTCAAAAAGGAAAAAAAAAAAAAACAAAAAAACCACTACTCATTTAATTAATAGTTATAGATTTACTACCAAGGCAATATATAGAAATAATAATAGAAGCTGCTCCTTAAGTGCCTGGAACTATCACAAGTTCTTGTCCCTTCTAACCATTCCCAAGGCCTGTAAGCAAAGTATGACTACAACAGGTACTGACTGGATATCTAATATGTCAAGCACTATACTAGGTACCATTTATACACTATCTCATTTAATTTCAATGAACACTTCCAAATAAATTCTACAAGATAAATATTTAGTATTTCCATTTTACAAATAACATCATTTCAGAGGCATAGAAAGATTAGATCAGTTATTGTTCAAGGTGTCATATGGCCAGTTGTGGGATAGAAATTTATAGTTTATAGAAATGGTAGGGAATATACATGAACAAATTACTCTGCACTAAAGTATAATGTCACTGCTGTCAAATCCTTACCCCAGCTTCCTCCAAATTGCATGTTTTCACCGTGTTTTGAAGAACATCAATCAGTTGACATAATAATACTCCATTGTCAAGTTCACCCAATAATTTTTCTGCTTTAATTTCAAAACCTAGAACATGATTTCAAAGTTAAAATTCTAGAATACTAAATTCAGATAAAATAGTTAAAATATAATGAACAGCATCAGGTTATAGCTGAAAAACTAGACAAACACCTCATGAGACTCCCGATATTCTCTCTCTGAAGGCAGTACAGTTAAATAACATCAAGCTAAGTGAAAGAAAACTAAGAGAAAGGTATCTGTGAGGTAGAAATACAAAAAAAAGAAATTCACATTTGTTTTATTTCAATGATAGGGAAGTAGTCTACAGCCAGACCACCCTGAATGCACTGACCTCATCAGATAATGAAATCACTACACATGAATACTACCTCACACATGCACACAAAGATTCTTTACATGAATCACCTTTATAAGATGAATTTTCCAAGAAAGAAAAATAGCAAAGTGATTATCGGTAGAAAAATGGATCCTCTCTGAGATCCATAATCTAGACGCTGGAAAATGATAAAACAAAACAAAATTACAAGAAAAATAGTTTTTGTCTGTTTTTGAACTCATTTTCTTTTAATTTTTTCTTGTTTTCATTTTCCTTATTATTGCACTTTCCTTTTTTTTAATCTTCTATTTCTAATTGTTTTTTCCTGTTATGTTCATCAAGTTCTCTAAATATCCTTCTACTTAATAGGATCATTTGTCTCATTTTTCTCTCCTTCTCATCTCCCATTGTTTAATTTTTCAAGTTTTCTTTTTGCACTTTCCCATTCCCCAAACCTTATACCTTTAATAGTACAACCATTCAGTTTTACTCATCTTTGGACAGCTACCTCTAAGTTACTACTGAGGAACTCTTTTCTATCATTAGTAGAGTGATAGTTACCTCATTTTGGCATATACAAGTGTTTGCTGTCTGTCAATATTTAGTTTAAAGTTTTGTATTGTAATTATAGATTTCTAAAGGTAAGAGTGGTATATTATTGGTTCTTACTGAACCCTAATATTCAGTTAGTCTTGGGCAATATTAGCTGCTGCCAGTTTGCTTGCTATAAAGTGAAGGGTAGCAACATTGCTTTTGCTATTGTTCGGTTCTCTCTGGATCCCAATACCAGGTTTATCTTTGTGACATTAACAGTACTGTGGTCCACTCCTAGAGAACTGGGTGCTGGGTCAGTTATGCTGCAGCGCTCCTCCCAGAGCAGTGATTGGATCTTGTGAGGCAAAGGACTACATTTAGCTGTGTCCTGAGTGCAGCACTGAAAAACGGACTAAAGAGATCGCTGTACTAGCAACAAAATCTATTCACTGTGTGACAACATACATAAGCACAAAACTAGCAAACAATAGAAACCTGAGAAACAGAGACAGCAAAATATTCTCCAAAACTACCAAGAGCTGATCCATGTGACACCAAGATGTGTTATATCAATGTACCAGGTCCTCAAAATGAATATAATCATGTGCTCTAAACAGACAAATAAAATTTTTAAAGACATACTTTGTTGCAAATTAAAATAAAATACCATATAAAATAGCCACAGAAAGCCAATTTTTTGCCTCTACAATGTCTTCTGGGCCGGAGGGTTAGCTCAGTGGTTCCGGCACCTGCCTCGCAAGCGCAAGGACCTGAGTTTGATCCCCGGTAACCACATATAATGCTGGGCATGGAGACACGCCCACCAACAATCAACACCGCATACCACAATGCCGGACGTGGTGGCTCACGCCTGTAATCCCAGCACTCGGGAGGCAGGGACAGGAGGATTGCTGAGTTCGCGGTGGTTTGCCTGGGCACCATAGTGAGCTCAGGGCCAGCCTGAACTACAAAGTGAGACCCTGTCTCCAAAAAGAAAAAAAAAAATTATCATATAGTAAACTATAAAAGTTATCAACTGATGCCAGATAGTAGGGTGAGTGTCCATGTTTGTTTAATTATCTTGGGAGGATCATACAGGATCTTAGGGTGTTTCTTTCATTAAAGCCTTGCAATGCTGTATGAAATTCTGTATTTAGAGTGAATATTTTCTGCAGAGAAAGTTCAGAGTACTCATCATATTGTCTAGTAGAGTAAAAAGAATATGATGCCAGGCATTCTCCAACCAGACATATTCTTCTCAGCATCCTAGGCCTCTGCCCCTCTGAGTTCCATGGCTTACACAGGAGTAAAGGGACGGGGTTGGGGGGGAACCAGTAAAGTAACAAAACAAAGCCAAATGAGACCTATGGACTTGTTTAAAATATTTTAATATTAACAATGAAATGATTATTGAAGGCAACTAAACTTTTCAGTTAAATTTCCAACTTTCTACTGTCCCAGACCCAAAGTTTTGGGTGAATCAGATTCTCTACAATGAGACAAAATGTCAACCTGGCAAGAATAGGGGCTTTGGGAAATTCATTCACTGGAGTACCCCAGGCATCTAGAACAATCACTGCTCGGACAAACAGAAAAATCTGTTGCATAAGAGAATACAGTTGGGGGCTCAGGATGTAGCTGTGCCTGCCTGGCAAGCACAAGGACCTGAGTTTGATCCCCAGTACTGCAAAAAGATTTTCAAGAGAATCCAATTTGGGAGTTGCTTGGCAAGACTTACCCAATAAACTAGACAGCCAGATAGACAGGTCCTCTTGCATAGGCAACAGAGTGGCTTCGTGCCTCACAGCTATCCACTCATCGTACTGACAAACATCCGCCAGTCCCGGTCCGTGTCTGGGAGTCAGGGGGCTCCGTGGACTCAGAGGCAGATCTTCTCCGAACCACACCTAACAGGAGCACAGATCAACTGAGTGGAAGCACTCTGCTGCAAGTCACCGTCAACCACATCTGTACTTAAGTGACAAAGTACAAACTACACATTGTGTGCACATATTCAACACTGGCACAGCTCACAGAAATCGTACATGAATTGGAAACAAACTCTTAGTTTAGATACTTGCTGATGTTAATATCTTGATTCTGATTACATCATTATTTTTATACAAAGATGTCCTTGTTTTCAAGAAATACATACTAAACTACTCTGATTGGCTACTTAGATTGGCTACTTACTCTGTTTCTTTTTTCTAAATTAATTTTTTTCTTTGCCTTCTTACCCCTATGGCCACTTCCTCTTAAGTGGTCCAAGTAAACAAATTTCTGTGTACTATATTTAACAACTACCCTGTAGGACTGTTTAAAATTTTTTACGTGTTTTTAAAAAGGGTTTAGTAAACCTAGTCCTTTGTTGGCTTTTAAATATAAAATATTTCCCCTTAAATTTTATTATCCTAATTGAGGTTCATTTGAGGCAAGTCTTACTATAAAAAAAACAAAAGCCAAAACAATACTACATGTAATTCAGACAGACTTTGGAGGGAAAAAATAAGTACCTGGTTCCAGTCCTATGATGAGAAAAACATGCTTTTAAAAGGAAGCCCTAAAACCCTAGCAAGAAAATGAACATAAGAATACACAGGAGTAAGGGAATCTAATAAAGTTACCCAGAGACAAAATATAACATAAATTTTCTGAGGAACAATATTTCAGGAATTGTGGGTAGAGACTAGGAAGCAAATTCCTAAATATATGAGAATTCTATAAACATCTAGAAAAAAAGATACAATGTTATTTCCCAGAGTTCTCTCAAAATTATCACAAAGGGGAACCAAGATTTAGCTCAGTGGTTCCACCACCTGCCTCGCAAGCACAAGGTCCTGAGTTCGATCCCCAGTAACCACATACAATGCTTGGTGTGGTGACTCATGCCCATCAGCAATCAATACCATATACCACAGTGCTGGGCGTGGTAGCTCACACCTGTCATCCCAGCACTCAGAAGGCAGAGGCAGGAGGATTGCTGAGTTCCAGGCTTGCCTGGGCTACATAGTGAGCTCAGGGCCAGCCTGAACTACAAAGCAAGACCCTGTCTCAAAATAAATAAAAAATTATCACAAAGGGAGTGTATAGCAAAGACTTACCAATTCTTCCCTTCATAAACATTTTTACCTCTACATATAACCCTTGAACACAATATAATGCACTTAGCATACCGTGCTCCATGAAAAACTGTCTAACTATTGTTGGTAATTAAGGAATAGACGCCAGCGAGTGGCTGTACCATCAAAATCAAGGTGTGTCCTATCATCAGCCATACCTGCAGCTCATCCTACATGCTGTTTTTCCTTCAGCCATTTACCTGAGCTAAAAGCAGGCAAAGCAGGTACAAGCATTTGTTAAGAAAAGTTGAGCGTGAGTGAGGAGGTGGCTCTGAAGACAGACGTGGCCCTGGAGAGCTCACACTCACAGAAGTCTCTCTCACTTTTGGCCACATTAGAGAAAAGAAGACATGCTACATGTTGGACTAGTTAGTACCCTAATGTGGAAAAGCTGCATGTTCCTAACAAAAACTTGCAGAAATTCTTCATCTACAGAGCGTGCTTACTGTATGCTTTTCTCTAAGTGGTCCACGTCTCAGAAACAAAGGTCAAGCTTTTAGCAGGTTCTCAAAGAGGACTATAAACTAAAAGAGATTATGAACAAGTATTCATTGCCTTTGAGACTAGGTGTTTTATTAATCAGAATGAAGAACCCAGAGGAGCACAAATAACTGTAATAAGAAATCAGTTGATAACTGGCTATTCACTGGATATCTCCTCTTACAAGACTTACAAATAACTGTCTAATAGAGTGAGCAGAAAAAGAGGTAAAAATATTGTATGAAGGAGAAAGTTCAAAACCTCCACAAGACACATCAAGGGTATACAGCTGAAGAAGGGTTAACAAAGATAGCTCTGTAGAGTCTAGATCAGAGACGAGTTCATGGAACCTTAGGACGAAAGCAGGAAAAAGGAGAATCAAGTTAAGAGAACATTAATAGCCCTTAGTGCAAAAATCAGAAAACATGGTCAATTTGCAATATGGTGAGGCAAAAGCACTCTATAAGGAATCGAGAAAATAACTGAGAGGAAACTAACGGGTTTCTGAGGCTGAAATAAAGACAGAACAGATGAAAAAGCTCTGAACAAAATGGTTTTGAGTGAAAGGAATCCTGAACATATGAAGGTGAATGTAAGACTCAAAGGAGAGGAGCCAGACCTTTGGGAAACTGTCACAAATCCCCAGATCTCAGAACGACTCTGTTTATCCAACACATGGGTAAATGGCACAGCACAAGAAGCTTTATGAATCAGGTTGTGCTCAGAGGTTTGTTTGTTTGCTTGTTTGCTTGTTTGTTTTGGAGACAGAGTCTCACTGTGGAGTTCAGGCTGGTACTGAACTCACTACAGAGAGCAGGCTGGCCTCAAAAACCACACTAATCCTGCTGCTTCAGCCTCCCAAGTGCCAGAATTACAGTCATGCCGCTGGATATTCTGGTGCGCCGTTGGGACAGCCAGAGCTCTGCAGTGCCTCTCAGGCCCTATACATCTAGCAGGTGCTCCATGCCTGTCACCCCCCGAATGGCAACTGCAGCTGCCCCAGAGCTGAAGGAGCTCAGACTCAAAGAGGTACAATAACCTGCCAGGGTCTCAAGATGGCAGAACCGAAATCTGACTCATAAGTTCTTTCACATGCACTTTGGTTTCAGCTGCTTGCATCTGATGTTTAATGTGACTTTTATCTTCAAAAGTTAATCATGTTCTACTTATATCAAAAGAAAGAAAAAAGCAGAATATGAGGATAATATAGCAAGCACCAATCTCATTCCCTTGGTGGCTCCGCACCATAAAATAAAACCTCCCCCTTTCACATTTCTAATTTTAATGCCTATTGATGTGCAGGCATTCACAGGGCCCATGTACAGTTATCTACAGCAAAAACAAAAACAGTACATTTATTTTCACCAAAAGCTCTTTTAATTGTAAATATATATTCAATAGTAATGAGAAAATCTACAAAATAGTTCAATACTTTTTAAAGTGGTATAAATAAGACCACCAACTCTAAGACATTTCTGATTCTTTCAAATAGTCAATGCAAATACAAACCTGGACATAAAATACTTTCAGAACTATAAAGCCAAAATATAGTACCCCTATTACTAAAATATGATACTTAAAAGTACTGGTGCAATAAAAACATTTGGTGATAATGATAATACTTTACTAATTATATTAATTCATAATGTAAGTACAAATTTTCCTAAGATAAATACTTACTTGAATTGCAGGCTGCATGGTAAACTATACAAAGGTGTAACTGCTATTCTGAAAAAGAAATAAAAGATTAACAAGCAGACCATGAAGCCTCCCTACTGCCTAGTTTCCCCGAGTGGCAACATTTAGGAATGTGTTTTGCTCTTCTGTTGGACAGAGAACCCAAAACGTTCTCTTCAAGCCAGGACAGTTTGATTACAAAGAGCCACAATGACTCCTAACTCCTCACTCCCTAAAGGTGCTTCTCATTTGAAAGAGGAGAACCTCAAACACACTTTAATGTATTGTTTCTGTCACTGGTGTGAAGTAACTCCTGAAGTGTCTGGCCAGGAAGATAAAGTTAACAACGAAGCTTAGCTCACATGACAGTCTCCCAGAATTCTATTTACCCATATAAATGATATAGTAAATATTATGTGACTATAAATATCACAAAACTGATACTGAAATTCAAGCATCTTTCTCGTAGAGATTTTATAAGCTTGTTTGTATAAATTCACAAGCTTAACCTTAAACTTCTTACATTAGACAGCATAAGGATACTATCAACTTTAAGTGTTAAAAATATTAAATGCCTTCCCATAATAATTTTAAAAGACAAAAAACTCAATTTTAGCTCCAAAGTACTATTATTAAAATCCATAAGGAAAGAAAAATTTCAATTAAATGAGGAATGCAATTCTTCAATGTATTTGGGGAAGTTTAAAAATAGAACATAGGCTACATAAAACACAAGATTATTGATCACTTTCACCAACATAATAAATTAATCTAATTGTAAACCACCATTAAAACAGTCCCAGAAGAAGCACAAAGCCATTTCCAAGGCTGAAATGCGATCCGGTTCCGAGAGTTCTTTTCTCCTCTGGGTTCTACGAGACACACCTCAGGCACAGCGCGAACTCTGCCTACCACTCTTGCTTTGGGAACGTGCTCCGGCTAGCACCAGGGAACCTGAGCTGAACCTCATCGAAGAGCCTAGTGTTGTATCATATTTTCTTTCAAAAGAGCAAAGACAACAGAATGTCCTTTCTGATCTCGTTTTTCCTTCTCTCTACCACAGCAAAAGGCCAAGGCACAAGTGGGCATTCCAGCGAGCTTGTCATGCTTCCCACGAGCCAGCGAGGCGGGGGACACATTTTACTTTAGCATAAATAATCCTTTGTCCCCAACAAAGACCCACAGTAAGAAGCTTCCTAGTCCATTTTTTAAAAATGCAGCAAAGAGGCTGCCCCTATGAAAATGGAGTTCCTCAGAATCAGACAAGAGCTTTAACAGTTGGAACTGCCAGCCCCAAACAAAAGAGGCCCAAATCATGAGGGGCGTGCCCGTCCCGAACAGCAGCGCATTCACTGCGCGCAGTCCCAGGAATGCCCAGTAGGTGCGCGGCTCGCAGAGACTCAGCAGAACTAGTTTAGGAAACGAAAGAAGAATCTGGGAACAATATTCAGTTACTTGAACTTTAGCAGACCTCTTATGCATGTTTTTCAAATCATTCTTGTGTAACAGAATGAACTACTCTTTTTTTTTTCTTTTTTTTGGATACAGAGTCTTTACTTCATAGTTTAGGCTGGCCCTGAGCTCACTATATAGCACAGGCAAGCCTTGAACTCAGCAATCCTCCTGCCTCTGCCTCCCGAGTGCTGGGATTACAGGCGTGAGCCACCACGCCTCGCACTGTGGTATGTGGTATTGATGGCTGATGGGCGTGAGTCACCAAGCCCAGCATTGTATATGGTTACTGGGGACTGAACTCAGGACCTTGTGCTTGCGAGGCAGGCGCCAGAACCACTGAGGCCCAGAATGGACTACTCTTAAAATGTCAAAAATATAACCATCCAGATTATCTTTAAAAAGGAATTCTTTAAAGAATACTCAGATAAATTATAATGAGTCCTCGTGAATTAAATACACTGATATATGTTTTTATTGGAAAACTTACATAATCAGGGTATTAGTTAGTCATCAGTTTACCAGTGGAAATGCCCTACGCTCCTATGTGAAGGGTTAGTTCATTTTTTATATTTTCCAGCCTTTCACTGTCCTCCATTCGCCCCATTTTGGTGCCTCAGGTATTTAATCACCAGAGTGACTCCCTTCCAGGCCTCTGTCTTCATCAGGACCACAGCTCCTGCCTTCACTCATTTTACTACCTGGTTTCATCATTTCTGTCTTCCCTACAAGTCTCAGCCTTAATTTTTTCATATAAACCAATTATTCTGAATCATAAATACCTCATTTATGGAGCTAAATCTTAATCATCTTAACTGGCAGCTTCTTCTCCCCCCTTATTTTTGCTTTTGTTTTTGTCTTCTCCCTCTTGTCTCCGGGCCAAGGCGGGGATGCCGGTCCGAGGGCGCAGGTGCTGGGACATGTGTGCACTGACCCTCATGCTAGTGTCTGTCGCCAACGTCACCGTCCTACTTACGGCCTCACATGCAGGCATCGCTTGACTTAGGCCACGGGAGGAAAAGCCCCGGGCGGAACTGAGCCTTGATCTCAGGGCTGCGGCTCTGAAGCCGAGTGTGACGGAAAGACTGACTACGTGTTCCCTGCCCTGCGCGTCACATCGTCCCTGGTGAGAAGGGTCCACGTGAGCAGCAGGGAGCGGGGCAAAGGGCGCGGGAGTCGGGCGTCTCCCGGGAAAATCTCCACATCCGTTGCCCCACTCACCGCTCCATC
>PVIC010033672.1:0-20027 GCA_004025085.1 Thryonomys swinderianus | reverse complement strand
TCTCGCTTTGTAGTTCAGGCTGGCCCTGAGCTCACTATGGTGCCCAGACAAGCTGCCGCGAACTCAGCAATCCTCTTGTCTCTGCCTCCCGAGTGCTGGGATTACAGGCGTGAGCCACCACGTCCGGCATTGTGGTATACGGTGTTGATTGTTGGTGGGCGTGTCTCCAAGCCCACCATTATTTGTGGTTACCGGGGATCGAACTCAGGACCTTGTACTTGCGAGGCAGGCGCCGGAACCACTGAGCTAACCCTCCGGCCCAAGAATTCAATTTTTAAAAAAAGAACTGTGCTTTGGGGCCGGAGCGTTAGCTCAGTGGTTCTGGCGCCTGCCTCACAAGCGCAAGGTCCTGAGTTCAATCCCTGGTGACCACATACAATGCTGGGCATGGAGACTCATGCCCACCGTCAATCAATACCGCATACCACAATGCCGGGCGTGGTGGCTCATGCCTGTCATCCCAGCACTCAGGAGGCAGAGACAGGAGGATTGCTGAGTTAGAGGCTTGCCTGGGCTACATAGTGAGCTCAGAGCCAGCCTGAACTACAAAGCGAGACCCTGTCTCAAAAAAAGAACTGTGCTTTATACCCTAATATATCTCTATTCATTCCTTTACTTATAAAATAATATCAATGAGCTTCATATATGGGAGACTTTTCACTTTTTTGTAATTCTTATAATTTTTATTAATAACTTACATTAATTTAACATATTTATGGAGTCCAGAGTAATATTTCAATCCATGTCCAAAATACAGGATGATTAACTCAGGGTAGTTAGCATTTCCATCTCCATTTCCACCTTATCTTTTCTTTGAAGCCTTTGAACTCCTACCCTGAAAAACTGCATAACATGGGCCAGAGATTTAGCTCAGTGGTTCTGGCTCCTGCCTCACAAGCACAAGGTCCTGAGTTTGATCCCGGTAACCACATACAATGCTGGGCGTGGAGACTCACACCCACCAGCAATCAATACCACATACCACAGTGCCGGGCGTGGTGGCTCACGCCTGTAATCCCAGCACTCGGGAGGCAGAGACAGGAGGATTGCTGAGTTTGAGGCTTGCCTGGGCTACATAGTGAGCTCAGGGCCAGCCTGAACTACAAAGCAAAACCCTGTCTCAAAAAAAAAAAAAAAAAAAAAAAAAAGTTACAAAGTAGTACAAATGCATTGCCAATTTTTTGTTTTGAAAAATGTTTTATTGGGTAGAAATAGCAACAAATCATCTAGGAGTGTGTTCACTTAACTCTTTTCCTCTGTCTCAGAGTGAGATAGAGCATATTTTTCTTTTTTCTTCGAGTATTTTATTTTTACTTGTGCTGTAATAAAACATTTCTAAGTGGAAAAATCTAAGAATTGCTATAAGCCCATGAAGTAGCGGATATGTTAGATAGATTGATTATACAAATTATTTCACAATATATGTGTACCTCAGAACATGATACTGTATACCTTAAAGAGTTATAGTTTTATTTGTCAATTATACAAAATTTTCAAAGGAATTCTTGGGTTCCCCTCTCCCTGGACCTCTCTCCTGACCCATCTCTTTCCCCTTGAGTTGAGCTTAGTGAATTCACTTTCTCTTTTTCAACCATTGCTTGAATTTTGGTTCTGTGAGGAAGCACTACCCCCAACTAAGTGAGATATTTCTGTTACTTAGGGATCTCTGTTAAATTTTGTAGAACTTGCTGTTTCAGTAATTAATTGCGCAATGAGTCTTTAATCCCTATCTTCCTGGTAGCTGAATGTCTATCACTCCTGCTGGGCTTTCAAATTAGTGACAATTGAGACTAAGTCAATCTTGTTACCTTCCTATCTGCAATTTCTATAGTGTCTGACCTGTCATACATAGGCAATTGATAAACATTAAATAAGTTCATGTACATGTTCCTTTTAACCACAGACAAGAGATTCTTGTGTATATTTTGTTACTAAGAAGCTTTACAAGTACAGATTTGTACTATAATGAACTATCACTTGACAAGAAACTAAATTATTGAAAGATAATAAGGTTGTTTAACACACACAGGAGAAAACGTGATTAGGAACAAGAACAACTTGTGTTAGTGCAAATTTATTCCACCTTCCTGAGCATTTACATAAGAACTTACTTTCACTTTTAAATACATTACCTCTCTGCGGCCTTCTAACATAAATTATGTCACCCTAATATCCTATCACCCAGCCACCCTGCCATTCAATCTATCTAATTACCTTGCTCGATTTTTCTTCATACTACTTACTTCCAGCCCATAACTACACCATGTGCTTGTTTGTCCGCCTTTTCCTCTATAACACAGGCCTCATAAAGGCAGGAACTTCGCAGTGCATAATGCTATATCCCACTACTACTGTCATATGATAGGGACATGAGGAATATTTGTTGAATGTGTCAGTGACATCCTTGAACTACCGCAACAACGAAGCAAACTAGAAGCCATTTTTATTTTGCCTATGACAAAATTAATTTCCTAAGAGCATGAAAAACTACTGTGTCAAAATACCGCAACTGATAATTGACAGAGACTTGATCCAACACAGGATCTGTAGTCAGCAACGATTCAGCTCGAGAGCATCAACTTGACTGGCTTTGGGATCAGCCTCGGGGACTGGTAGCCCACATAGCAGGCTGTGTCTGGGTGGGCTGTGGAGATGTGCCCTTGGCATCTCTGCCTAGCCCTGCGCTCTTCCCTCTCTGGCACTGTCTTCCTGCCCTGTTTCCCTGCTCTGTCACATCTTCCACCACGACCTTTCTGTCCTGGAGCCAGCTGAGCAGGATGGATCCCCTAATATGGGAGAGACGGATCATACATGGCCCCCCATGCAAACCTCTTCCCGCAGAGCTGGACCCACATTTCCTCAGGAGGCCTGAAGCAAGAGTCTATCCATTCAGAATGAGATCCTACATCTACACTGCTGCCGAGATGGGGGTGAGACACCGGGACAAAGCTTCCCGCCTGCCCGGTCTGAGCCGCGAGGGTCAGCCTCTTGGGGCCCACAGATCCGACGGAGGGAGGCCCAGGGGAATCCACCGGGAGCCGGAGTCAAAGACGGTAAAACTGAGGGTTTGGGGGAAACTGGAAGCAGCCAAGGAAAAGGCTTCAAGCCAACCGTGTGACGGATGCCCCGCCCGCACCTGACCAACGTCCTGAGCAACTGCCCCAGTCGCGGGCCCTGTCATCTCTCACCTGAGGAATCTCCCACACCGTACACCTCAAAGCGCCTGCATTCGTAATGGAATCGATGAACCGCATACTGTGGGGTGAAGCCTATAAATATTCCTTTTTAATAAGCTCCCTCGCTGCACAGGAAACTTTGTTCACCGCCGACTTAAAAATTGAGATAATTACCGTGTCACCATGTCACCTAGACACATTAAAAAGCATAAAAGATAGGGCCGGTGTAAACACTTCCAGCCCAGGGCCGGTATGGTTAAGAAAACAGAATTAATGAACAGGCATATCTAGTTATGATTTGTGTGTCTGCACAGCTGAACACAATCAAGGTAATGTGCACTTTGATTTTTTTTCCTCTTCAGTCATCATGAAATTTCCCATGAAAATATTCCATAGGAATAAATCTTCAAATATCTGTGAGCTGATCATCTACTGGTAACAAATTAACCTGTTGGCTTACTAATTAGTAAGTAATTGGGAGCAAGTTTTATTTTTAATTTGTATGACTTCTTTGGGTTTTGTAAATTTGATTTAATAGTATTCTATTAAGGACACTGGGTAAGAGAGTCCTGAGCAGGGTCGTTTCACTAAAGATACAGCATTATAAGTGAAAATAATTGTGTTTCCCCCATGGAATTATTGTGAGGACTAAATCCACTCTATTACACTGGACTAAATATAACCAGTATGTTCTTAGAAAATTATATGCTAGTCTACACTATTTCTTTTACGACTCCCTTCGTCTCTTTTATTATTACACAAACAATTAGGAGCTGAGCAGTATGTCTGTTTGGTTTTGTTTGTTCATTTCAGGGATTTTGAAACAGGGTCTCGCTTTGTAGTTCAGGCTGGCCCTGAACTCACTATATAGCGCAGGCAAGCCTCGAGCTCTCAGAAACCCTCCTGCCTCTGCCTCCTGAGTGCTAGGACTACAGTCATGAGCCACCACACCCATCTACCGTGTCTAATGAAGAAAATCATTGAACCTGTTATGTAACAACTCATCCTCCAACAGCTGTGTTTGACTCCGGGTTCCCCCTTGGCCTCTTGTGAAATGGCGTAGTCATCTCTTTGAACAAATTATTTGGCCACGGTCTTGGCTTTACCCAAACCTGCTTCCTTCTACCTAGTCACTGGTCATCAGAAAAGAGCACTGGAGTCCAACATGTATTCCAGAAAGTTGAACCCTCTTTATCACAATTTAATATTCAATTATATTATAGGACGATTACCTAAAGGAATAGTTGTCTATAGTCTCAAACCTATGGATTTTCACCCTCAAATTAGGATGTACAGGTACTGTACTCAAGGCCTATCTATCTAGATATCTTGACCCCCTTCCAGAGCTGGCTTTGGACCCCATCTCTCCAGGGTCATGCGGTCAGGCACAGCCCCCTGGAGTCCCTATGTACACCTCCCTGCGTACAATTGTGCCCATCATATTCTACAGTATTGACTGTACTAGGAGTCATGGAAGATAAATTTCCTTTCAGGCCCTTCAGCTCCTGGGTAACTCGATAAAGAGACCTCTAAAACCTTAGGAATGAAATCTCCAACGTGAACGCTTAATTGCCTAGACAAAACTCCTCTCTGCTGAGTCTCCAGAGGAACGAGCAGAAAGAGAAAAAGCTATTCAGTTGTGCAGTTGATCGTTTTAGCTCTTGCTCCATCCACATCACGTGGAATACGTGGGTTTTGTCCATTTCATGGTACAAAGAGCACCATTCACCTTTTGCAAAGATCAGCATGGTCTGTAAGTGGAAGTTTAGCGTTCAATACCTTTAAACTTGGAAGTTGCATTTTCTGAAGGGTATGCCATCACACCTGATGTGTGAGTTCTAACCATCATTCCAGGAAAAGTTATCAAGAAAAGTAACCAGACCTCTTGCCTTAAACTTGCGATCCTCCTGCTGTAACCTCCCACATGCCGAGACTACAGGTGCACCATGCCAAGCCGGGCAAGACTCTTAGTTGCAAAGTAGAAAGAAACTAAGGCTGACTCATTTAAGTAGCAAGATGATTATTTTAAAGCATACTAAGCTTTCACAGATCCGGGAACTGGAGAAGCAAGCGCAAGAGTCCCCAGATCATGATATTCCCGTGCACGACTCCCGGGCTGTCGGTTCAACTCACGTCACGGTAAACCTCTACACCTGGGAGGCCTGGGCTGCCGTCCTTCGACTCCTCACACACCTTTGGTGCCACCCTGCCATCACCTCCCTCAGGGTGGCATCTAGAGACCCTGCCCCAGCTTCCCACACAATCTGGACAGAAGTACGTGCTTGGTACTTCTGTTAGAACACTCAGGTCATGGGCTTATTCCGGACCTGCGAGGAACTCGGTGAAAGTGATTATCTGAATGCTCGGATTTCTAATAGGAAGAAATACCTGCTTTGGAAAAGGGCAAAATTCCGAGAGGTTGAAAGGAACGAAACATGTCAGAGGCCATGAACGAGTGTTTGCTACAGTGAATGATCTCTTCTTTAGAAAATGAATTTGAAATGTCACTTGAACCTGGGATCTTGCAGTGGACATAGGAAATCTTTGAATCGAGGTCCCTCCCAAGAGGGGTGACTTATTTTTCCTGCCTGCTATGGTCCTACTTGGCCCTTAAGCTCCAAAAAAACAAAAGAGACTGTTTCCAATTTTTTGCAAAAGAAAGTCCTGCTTCTTTGCAGCTCCTAATCTAAGGCATGAGCTCTCCCTTACCGGTATCTTCTCTCATGCATCCAGAGATGTCTTTCCAGAGAACATGGGGAGTGGCCGTGTTCTGGAAAGATTCTAGACTATTCTGAACACATTGCAGCTGAAGAAACCTCCAGGGGATATGATAGAGTAATGAAAGAATAAATCTAAAACCTTATATCACTGTTGTGTATTACCTATCAAACATTATGACAGTTGGTCAGGTTCCTAAACATACATCCGGGATTGCAGGGGTTTTTTTTCAGCAAACAAATTCTCCTGCTGAGAATAAAACCCACATCCGCCTAACATTTTCCTTTGTGATTCTCCTTCTGCATTCTATGAGCGATGAGTATACACTGCTGGGCAGGTATCTGGTGAACTCGCTTTGTTTTCCTGCGGCCAGTAGACAGGTGCCACGAGCGATTACTCCGTGGAAACACACCTGTTTCCCCATAATGAGTATTTACCCACCTGTTTTTAAAAATTTACCCAGTCATGCCACATTTTATTAAGAAATAGAGGATCTGCTGAACGTATTTATGAGTGTTTTACTCATAATTTCTATCTGAAATGAGAGCGAGAATTGTAGGTTCAGAAATTGTACCCACACCCTACCTGACACAGTTCTAAAGCAAACCAAAGCCACGAATCCATTTTTGCTGAACACAGAATGCCAGCGCAGTAAGCAAACGTGCTGACTTCCGAACGCGACCCTCACCTCATCGTGCCCATGGGTCCTGCAGGGTCCTTGGAGGTCCAGGAGACGACTGAGGCAGACGGGGGGCTTCCAGGGGTTCCAGGGCTGAACGGGCAGGAGGCACAGAGAGCCAGGACGGGCCAAGTCCAAGAAGGCCAGCAAAGTAGAATTTATATGTAAAACAAAACGAAGACGCCAGAACCAGCAGCCAGAAGCTGTGTAGAAACAGAGCATTTCAAACCCAAGCGCTTCAGGAAGGGGTCGAGAACCCCACGCTTAGAGGCGTGGCTTCCTGACAGCTAAATATTGAAATTACCTGAATACTTTTCTAAGGGCCAGAGACGCCGTCCTGGAAGAAGGGGGAGGCTGGGCTCTTGCACAGTTACCAAGTGCCCCAGGTGATTCTGATAGCAATTAAAGTTTAAAACTCACCGGCCCAGGGCATTAGCTTCAGGCTGAGCAAAGTGAACTCTGAGATACCTCTGCGGCTTGTGGAAGTGAGAAGTTAAGATTCCTCTAAAGCAATCGATGTGGCCATGTTTGACTTTCCCAAATGCATCTTAGGATAAGCAGTTACCTCCTATGCCAAGGTGCTCGGGTGTGAAAGGCAGAAACGTCTCCTAAAAATGAAGACGGAAACACAAGCTAAGCACTGTGTAGGATGCCTTCGCTATAGCTAGCTTCCCCACATGTGTATCAGTGTCATTACCGCTTCCCCGTAACGGGTCCTCAGCACCATAGCTCGGTCTCCGCCTCACTCTGCCCCCTCTGGCAGATCTGAGCACCGTGCCGTTTAACAAAGTGCGCGCATGTGCACTTCTCCAGTCTATTTTTCAAGCATGTGCAGCATTTTCCCTCACCCTTGCCTCCGGCCCCTGCCTTTACCTGATGCTACTGCTGCCTGAGTGCTGACCAGATTAATGAACTTAATTAAAAGTAAAAATCAGGCCGGAGATTTAGCTCAGTGGTTCCGGCGCCTGCCTCGCAAGCACAAGGTCCTGAGTTCGATCCCGGTAACCACATACAGTGCTGGGCGTGGTGACTCACGCCCCCCAGCCATCAATACCACATACCACAGTGCCGGGCGTGGTGGCTCACGCCTGTCATCCCAGCACGCGGGAGGCAGAGACAGGAGGATTACTGAGTTGGAGGTTTGCCTGGGCTACATAGTGAACTCAGAGCCAGCCTGAACTACAAAGCGAGAGCCTGTCTCCAAAAAACAAAAAAGTAAAAATCAAACAAAACAATGTATTAGAAAACATCTCAAACTCATGACATGCTAAGGAAATATACTTTATTCTATGTCCGTGATTTTGATCGACACATGACAAGGTGTTTTATGCTGTTTTGCTGAATAGAATAACTTTGAAAAGGAAAAGGAGCTATCCAGTCTATGTCATCTTAACAGCAACTACATTATGCCTGTGTAAATAGAGCAGTCAGTGGGATGCGTCTTGAGTGCAGTTTAAGCAAACTACTGGTTAGATATTATACCCGTGAAGGACTGATCCTGAATCTAACATCACCTGTCACTCTAGATAAATCAGGGGTCTTGCCCATACCTGATATGACTATTGACTCTGAAAGCCTGTTTCATTTCATGCAAAGTGAAATCTTAATACTTTACATTCCCTTATCCTCTAATGCAGCCAATCTTTGAGCCAGTCACCTCAGAAGCATCTATTCAAGGCTCGGTGTATTCATTCAAACCCGTTTGAATACCTGCACCAACCTCTAGGTAGCTGAAGATGAAAAAGTTATGTCTTCATCTTCTAAAAGCTCACAATATAGGGGGGGAAAAAAGTAGACTTGATTGAAAAATATGTCATCCTACCTCTTCCAAACACTCTTCAGAGCCATTTCAGGAATCCCTTGATATTGTGGTGCTCTTTGAGTACCTCTTTTTTTCAAGTCTATTTCACTACTTGCTTGTCTTTTCTATTTCCTAGGTTTATTCTTTTCAGTTCCATTCTGAAGTATACTCAAAAGTGTGTTATTTATATGATCAAAATTCGTAAAAGTGGTGGTGCTTTTCTTAAACTGCTAGATCTAGTTCTAGGCCCTTGAAAAATCTGAAGAACTCAGTCATCCCTGGGGGTTTAAAGAGAGTCATTGAAGGAACCACACCTATGTTTAACCAAAGGCCTTTTAATAGCCCGAACTCTGTAGCTATCTATAGTAAGGAAAGACAGAATATTGAAAGAAAGAGAAGATAGGCTCCAAAGCAAACACGATTGAGGTTGAATTTCAACTCTAAACTTTCTGCCTATGTGACTTTAGACAATTGCTGAAGCTTCTGAAATTTAGTTTTCATGTGTTCAAAGTATACATAAAACGTGCCTTGCCCTGTGCTCGTAGGAATGAAAAAAACTGTTCATGGGCCAGAGGATTAGCTCAGTGGTTCCGGCGCCTGCCTTGCAAGTGCAAGGTCCTGAGTTCGATCCCCAGAAGCCACATACAATGCTAGGCGGGGAGACTCACGCCCACCAACAATCAATACCACATACCACAATCCCGGGCGTGGTGGCTCACGCCTGTAATCCCAGCACTCGGGAGGCAGAGACAGGAGGATTGCTGAGCTCAAGGCTTGCCTGGGCTACATAGTGAGCTCAGAGCCAGCCCAAACTACAAAGCGAGACCCTGTCTCAAAAAAAAAAAAAACTGTTCATAATGGGTTCTTTGTAAGTGGTAGCTATTATTGCTTTATTCCTAGCTCAATTACTGTTAGAAATTAAATTATCAAGTACCACTTGGATAATTACACACCAATAAATAAATGCTTTAAAATATATATGAATATGTTTTCTTGCCTTGTATATGGAAAACAATACACACTTGTTAACCTCACTTGACCACTGATGGAAGGCTCCTGGTCACACTGAACCTGTTCTAGAAAAGGGATAAACAAAATCACCCCAGTCTCTCACTGCTGACTCCAGCTTCTTCAGACCCTTTCTTCCCTTCTCCTTCCTCTTACCGTATGAGTTCATTATGTTTCTCTCTTCTTTAATTCTTCAGCCTGTGAAAAACATACCTGAAGAAATACAAATTAGTGTATTAGCCAGTTTTCAGTCACTACAACAAAATGTGAGATACTCAACTGATGAAGAGAAAGTTTATTTGGGCTCACGTATTTGGACATTTGAGCCCATGATGCATTGGTCTTGTTGCTTGCAGAACTATAGCAAAGAAGTACATCATGGCAGGTAAGTGTGATCATGCAAACTGCTCCCTCCTGGCTGGAAACTGAGAGAGAGGGGAGACACTTGGGGCCCAGTTCCCACCAGCCCCACCTCTTAATGTCTCCACCCTGTGCCGCAAGCACCACTCTAAGGACCAAGTTTCCAAAATATGAGCCTTCCGGGACATTCCAGATCCAAACTATAGTAGTTCTAGGCCCTTAGGAGGAGGGAGAAACTATTTGCAAAATGAAGTTTCCTGCACTGTTTTTCACTTTCCTAAATTTCTCTTACATTGTTATGTGTTGACTAAAATAATTTTTTAATCATGGAATTATAGACATAGTCTGCATCATGATAAGCATCTGAGTACCCAAAGAAAACACATTTTTTTTTTTTTTTTTTTTTGCTTTTTGCAGACAGGGTCTCACTTTGTAGTTCAGGCTGGCCCTGAGCTCACTATGGTGCCCAGGCAAACCGCCGCGAACTCAGCAATCCTCCTGTCTCTACCTCCCGAGTGCTGGGATGACAGGCGTGAGCCACCACGCCCAGCATTATATGTGGTAACCGGGGATCGAACTCAGGTCCTTGCGCTTGCGAGGCAGGCGCCGGAACCACTGAGCTAACCCTCCGGCCCAAGAAAATACATTTTTGAAAAAAAAAAATATATATATATATATGTGTGTGTGTGTGTGTGTGTGTATGTATGTATATACACCTCACTAAAAAGAATGAGAAACGACCATTTTTTCAAGAACAGGGTCAAAGTCAAAATTTCAAAATAAAGGACATGGGAAAGAAAAATAAAGTCTATTATTTAGTGATAAAATTTTGGAAGATATTAAGCTATCTTGTTTATCTGGGAGTGAGAATTTTAGTAAACTGTGATGCTTTCTCAACAGCACTCCCAGTATTAACATCACACATCTTCAAAGGGAGAATCTTGTGTCCGGTGATCTGTAGTTTGTTTGTTTTTGTATTTGCAGTACTGGGGATCAAACTCATGGCCTTGCAACAGCAAGGCAGGTGGCCACACCACTAAGCTAAGTCCCCAGTTCTTCCTGTGATTTCTTGTCTAAACTTTACCTGTTCTTGGTAGCATCAGACAATTCCTGTGGCTTTTTTTCATTAACTTTATTGGTACATTTTATACATACATTATGGTTACATTCAACATTGAGAATTTGTACCTGTACATGATACATCTTGATTCTCATTTTTCCCATTCCCCTGTCCTCTCTACAACCCTCCACCCCCCACATCCATAAGCTTTGTTACCTTTATTTTTTACTCTCAAATTTTTTCTTTTCCTTCTTTACTTTCCCCTACTTGTCCTTGCTCTTTTCCTCTTTTCCTTTTATTTTCTTTCTAATTCACAATACGTATCATACATTTTGACATTCATTTAAACCTTCAGTTTTTCATACTAGACAAAAAATAATGGCATTTACACATCTGCGTCCTGTTTGTTTTGCTTATGAGGATGGCCTCAAGGTATATCTATCTGAGTATAATGACTCAAATTTATTTTCTTTCTGGCTGAGTAATACACCATTTTATCCAAAACCACATCTTCTTTATCCAATCTCCCAAAGATATAGCTATCACAAGATATAACTATCACAACCTTAGCTTCTATAAGCATGGGTGCACATATATTGCTGTGATATGATTCTTTTAATTCTTTCATGTATATACTAGCAAGGGAATAGCAGGATCAAATGGCACCCTAAGTCTTAGATTTTTAAAGGAATCTCCACACAGATCTCCACAGTGGTTGCACCAGTCTGCATTCCCACTAACAGGAGAGAAGGATTCCTTTCTCCCCTCAGCCTCACCAGCATTTGTTCCTGGTTGATTTCAGGATAGCAGCCATTTTTTGTGGAGTGAGATGGAATCTCAGTATTGTTTTCATCTGCATCTCTTGAATGACCAGTGATATTGAACATTGCTTCATATGTTTCTTAGCTGCCTTTACTCCTTGATCTGAAAAATATCTGTTCATTTCAGATCCCCATTTCTGAATTAGGTCTTTAAATCTGGGAGAGCTAATTTTTTAATGTTCTTTATATACTTTGAGAACAGACAAAACTGGTCAAAACTGAAACCTTTCACACTAAGATCAAGAACAAAACAAGCATGTTTACTATCACCACTCCTGTTCAATATAGTGCTGGAAACATTAGCCACAGCAATTAGACAAGAGAAAGAAATAAAAGGAATAAAGATAGCTAAGGAAGAAGTTAAGCTCTTGTTACTTGTTGATGACATGATACTCTATATAGAAGAAGATCCTAAGAACTCAGCCATAAAACTACTAAACTTAATTGCCAGATTTAGTAGTGGAGCTGGATACAAGGTTAACACTCAAAAATCAGTAGCCTTTGTATACACGAACAACAGACTCACTAAGAGAGATATCAAGGAATCAAGTCCTTCACAATAACATCCAAAAAACTGAAATACCTAGGATCAATCTAATATAGGAGGTGAAAGATCTCTGCTCTGGAAAATACAGCATTCTGAAAAGGGAGATTGAAGATAATATCAGAATATGGAAAGATATCCCTTGTTCTTGGGTAAGAAGAACCAATATCGTCAAAATGACCATAATGCCAAAATTACCATATAGATTCAGCATAATCCATTTGAAATTCCAACAGCATATTTCACACAGCTAGAGAAAATAATACAAAAATTCCTCTGGAACAACAAGAGATCTAGAATAGCAAAACCAATCCTAGACAGCAAGATTGTGACAGGGACTATCACAATCCCCAACTTGGAACTATACTACAAAGCCATTGTGAAAAAAAAAAAAACAGCAGGGCACTGGCAAAGAAACAGACCCAAGAATTATTGGAACAGACTAGAAGATACAGAAACAACTCCAGATACACTAAGCCACCTCATCTTCAACAAAGGAGCCAAACACCCTCTCAGTGGAGGAAAGATAGCCTTTTTAATAAATGGTGCTAGAAAAACTGTGTTTCAACCTGCCAAAGACTAAAGCTAGATCTATGTCTTTCACCATGCACTAAATTAAAATCTAAATGGATTAGAGACCTAAATATTAAAACAGAAACAATAAACCTGCTGGAAAATAGGTTAGGTAGAACTCTTAAAGACATTGGCATAGGGAAAGTTTATGAACAAAATCTCAGCAGCATGGGAACCAGCAGAAAGAATCAACTGGGATCTCATCTTATTAAAAAGCTTCTGCACAACAAGAGAAACCAACAGAGTGAAAAGACCATCAACAATATGGGAAAGAATTTTTACCAAACACTCCTGTGTTTCTTGTTGGCTATATCATTAACAACCATTGTTCAATGATTGATAGAACAAAGAAAACTAAAAGCATTATGTATTTTGAAAATTAAAATGCATTCTTGTGTTTCCTAGAACTGCATAATTTAAAACAAAAAATCAATTAGTAAAACTCATTCCTTGTAATATGTTTACTGAATACCTCAAAAGCTATAGTCAAAAATAAAGGATATTGCCATAAAGCATTTTAAGGCCTGTTAGCATCCAAATACCTGACTGTAAACCAACCTAATTATCACAACAAACCATGTTAATTAATTGTATTTATTTATGGGCATTCTTTAATTGCATTTCCCTAACAGTACTCATAGTTTTCTAGCACTAGTTGATAAGCTAAAATGTAAGTTTGTCTGCCAAACCCAAATTCTTGCTGGACAGTTAGTCAAGAATTCATCAAACATACCACAAAAGTCATTTTTCTGTTGGTAAGGTCCATTCTTAACTCACAAGTTCATCATTTTATCTCTCTGAAAGGAGAAGAAATGAGGAAGACAGAGAAACACTGAGCTGAATGCTTTTTTTTTTTTCCAGAGAAACTGGATGGAGAATGGTGGCCCTTTAGAAGAATCAATGGTTTCTTCTAGGGTGGGTTACAGTCAACAATGGGAAGACCAGAGTGGTAAGAAAAGAGATTATAAAAAGTTTGGTTGAGTATGATTCTGCAGACAGAAACTAGAGAAGGGAGACAGCCCAAGAGGAAAGGAAGTTCACAGACCTTGAATTCAGACCATACAATGTCAGATACTCCCACTAAGCAAGAGGAGGAAAAAGACATGGGGATCAACTGTTAGTAAGCCACAAACAAGCTTCGCAGAACTTGATGTGCAATGTCAGACAGCTTAAAAGCCAAAAATGCGAGCAAGTTTTCAAAATGGCAACAATCAACAAAAAAAAAAAAAAACAAGTGTAACTTTGGGCCACGGAAAGTGAAAAAAATGACAGAAATCCCAGGATATCGGTTTTTGTTTTTGCTTATCTTCTGTCAAAGGAAATGCCGGTAAGTCCAGAAAGACAAGAAGGGACTTCCAATGTAGAGATAAAGACCTAGGTTGGGCAGAATCTTGCAGGAAAATGGCAGCCAGTTTTGTTACACAACCCAAGCGCTTCTGACCACATGAATTCCATTTCAGGCTTCTAAAAGATATCCAAAATGAAGTGGCTGAGCCTCATTAGAATTTATACCAAGGAAACTTTCAGAAGAAAGAGATGAGCTAATATTGACTTAATATACTTAAATGAAGAGGACTGGGACAGGGTGAGTTTCATTAATTAAACTCTTTTAAATTCTCTGTTGATTCTGGGCAAGGCAGGAATTGAGAAAATCAAACTGGATCAGTTTGGAGCCAGCATGGATTTGTGATGAACAATTCAAGCCAGACCTAACTCATTTTCTCTTTTGATAAAATTACTAGAGCGGGAGACAAGAAAAATGCTGGGGACATATGTGCCTGAATTTCAGCTAGGCATTTGACAGGCTCTCTCATTTTACCCTTGCGGAGAGTACAGTATTTCCCAAATTGGTATCTGTAAAGAACAGACTTGCACAGGATATTCATAGGTATGCAGGGAGTATATACAAATACATTTGGGAACTATGAGTTCAACAAAATATACATTTTTTTCAGGATTCTGAAGAGTAATATGTATGATAACACCCATTGCGGCTCTCCAAGAAGATACTATAGTGTACAGCATCTCACAAACTTTTTTAAACATCGCATTCCTTTTTACTTAGACACATGTATTAATATCCTATTGGGGAAATGTCTTAGGTAGTACAAGAGATAAGTCCTAAATAAAATCCACAAGTGAATGTGTCCTTTCTCATAAAGTCAGTGCTCCAGTTGGGTAACATGAGGTTCTGTCTACAGCGCTGCCTTTTTCTGCCTTGTCACTGGTTTATCTGAAGAATGCACGGCCTTTCTCAAAACCGTGGATAGTAGAGAATTGGATATGGTAACCCACATATCACCCTACAGAATCAAAATCCAGAAAGGATTCCAATCAGATACAAATGAGTTCAGCTGGTTCTGAGAAGATACAGTTGAATAACAAATATAAAGTTCTGTGTGTGAATGGGGAGGTGCAAATACAACATGAGAGAACTTTGTAGGAGAAGAAAAAATTAAAACAGTGTCTATGAAAAACACTTAGGATTTTAGCACAGAGATCATTATAAGTCAACAGAACAAAACAGCTGCAAACAGAACGACTTGAATGTACACTTAGACATCAATAGGATTCTAGAATTCCAATACAACAGAAGCCACTTCTCTGCTTCAGTAATTGTGTGATGCAATAGGGGCTAAATTTCAGAGGCATATTGCTGAGATAAATAGGAGTCACCTTAGGATCAAAAGTATAAGATTATCACAAAGGTTTCTAAACAAGGCTGAAGTGGAGATTGCTCTGTCAATGGAAGGACTGAGGTAGCCCAACAGTGGCCTCCAGATACGTGGAGGAATGTCCTGTGGTGAAGAAATGAGGTTATGTAGGACAGGGGTGAGCTGAATAAAGACTTCAAGAAGTATAAGTTTGCCTGCAGCTATTCTCACAGTAAGAGCTGTTAAGAAATGAACTGCTCTGGATGTCCGTGAGTCCTTGCTGTTGATTTGTTCCATCAGAGAATGCTCAGCAGAAATGCCAGAGAGGAGACCCTTGCAGGTGAGGAATGGGACTATATATATAGCTTTTAGGATTTTTTTTTCCAATCTTCAGATTCATAGCTTACGCTACAGACACAGGCACAGTGGTCCCCACTTGAAAACCCAAAGTCAAAAAAGAGAAGGAAAAATTCGGGACCAAGATCAGAATCTGGGCCCTAAACAAAAGAGCACCACAAAACTAAAGCGCACCACAGGGCCTCAGCTTTATTTCTTGGTTTTAGTCTCTGCGGACATCTGGGGCACTCTGCAGCGAGATGGCATCACACACTTAAACCGTCCCAGTTTATGAATTCGAGGTTGTTGACCTGCCTTGATGCATCTGTTGCTACCACCAGAATTAGCCTCACAACCGAACCAAAACTGGATCTCTGGAGATATAAGGGTTACGGAGCTACTTCCCAGCTGCGGAGAGGAAGGACGGCGGATCCTCAAGAGAAGTTCACTGCTTCATGATGACGCTTAGACATGTTAGAACGTTATCTCCAACATTACAACTTCACATTCAGCAAGAGATTGTTTTTATTTAACTTTAGACTTAAGGTAGAAAATATGGCTCTGTATTTGGATGCAAAGATTAATTTGCATGTAAACTTATTTTTAAGTGCACAGAACAGCTAACTATAAAAGAGAGTAAATAGATATAAATGATGGGAGCACTATACCATGGAATTAAAATTCAAAATAACCATAAAAAAGCTGGATTCCCTAACACACAAAAATAATAGCAGAGTAACGATAATGACAGTGATAAGAAACACTATGTGGTTTTTTTAGTGTTTTGTTACATTTTTTACAATTTTTGATAGCAGGGATCAGACTCAGGACCTTGCACTTGCCAGGCAGGCATAGCACCACTGAGAAACATCCCCAGCCCACTATGTGTTTTTCTTTTTACAGTGTATCTATAGAAAACTTTTCTTTGAAAAAAGAAAAGTCATGATGTAGATTGTACTAGTATTACTCTAATTTTTTTTAATATACAGAAACCTGTAAGCCATGGAAAGGAAAAGTAACCTAGGAAAAAAAAAAAACTGAAGACTAATAGTACCTAAGCAGAAAACACAATAGGGGCAAATTCAAGATGGATAGTTTATAAAAAAGAGTCCTAGAAACTCACAATGCTTGGGATATAGGAGAGCAGACTTCTCATATGCTGATGGTGGGAGTATAAACCGATATAACATTTCTGGACAGGATCCTGGCAATAAGAAATCTTAAAAATATCCATTCTCTTCAATCCAGTAATTCCACTTCTGAGACATTCCTAAAGAAGAACAGAAAGTAAGTATGTGAACAAAGATTTCTCCATGAAATTATGCATCATCCCATCGCTTATAATGAGAAACAAATTGTTTCAGTAAATTATAACTAAAAATACTAGCATGCAGTGCAATCTCTAAAAGTGCTGCAGTAAATATATCCACACATATGTAAAGATATTTCCAATATTTTCTGAGTGAAACAAAAAAGCAAGCCTGCTCTGACAAAATCATCTAGAAGAGTGTGCATCAAAATATACATTCTAGTTTTTCTGAAAAGTGAGATTATTAATCGCCATTATTTTTCCCTTGGAATGTTCTGGAAACTGGTTCAACCCCCCCCCCCCCATGGTTGAATGGGCTCTGCCACAGACACACCATGATTCAAATCTCAGCTCTCCTGTTGGCAGTAAAAGTTACTCAATTTCCTCATCTGCCAAACTGGAGCAAAAATGATATTCGCTCTATAAGGTTGACTTAAAAATTTAACAAATTAATGTACATAAAGTGTTTAAAGCAGTACCTGGCCCTGGACAAATATCCAGAGAGAATTGGTAACTATTACTACTGCTTAAAATATTAAATTTACAATAAAACTAGTTTGTCATCAACCATTTTCAGGACAGAACATTCTTAACTCTTAAGCTATACATTTATGATTTTTCATAGATGACAACAAAATAATATTCCACTTCAAACAAGAAGGAAACATGCAAGTATGTATACTTTTATGTTTTTATGTATTAGTCAAAATAAATTTACTTTAAAATCTTAAGAATAAATCAGTTTTAAAGAGGAAAAAAGTCCACTTTGCTAACAAGAGATGGTGTAGGCGGTCACACACACTCAGTCTCACAGAACACCTGCTTGTTGTGTCTATGTCTGGTTTTGAGGTATTTTATACTTAAACAGCTATTATTAGCCCACCATTTCCAGTCCAAAAGGAAGAAGTTAAAACTACAGTAATAAGAACTTATAGGTTATAATGGATGTGAAAAAATTTAAACAGAAAGTAGTATGATGAAAGGTCACATATATGAGTGAGATGAGTCACTAGACAATACGGACAATTTTTGAGGCAAAAAAAGCCCGTCAAGGGATGTTTGAAAAATGCCAGGTCTATCTGATCTACAGTCATTAGCGGCTGATGAGAAGTCTGAATAAGAACAGAGGACAACTTTGAGGACATGACCCTTGATGTGTGTCAAAATTGGACCCCTAGCAACCTTGCTGGAATTTATAGAGACTGGTTATTTATTCGAGAATTTAAATGTTAAGTGTAGTAAATGTGCTCCTGATGAAATCTTTGTTGTAATCCATGAATGAGCCTGTCAGTCAAGGCCTTGTTTGAATTTGCCCAGTTCCCTGTAAGTGGAGAGGTGGTAAGAATTTCACCAGAGGCCCCAAGGCCCTCTCCATATGCAGCCTACAGGGAGGCAACTGTCAATGATCTCCATAGATTTGCAATGGAGACGAAACCAATTTATTTTAGGAGGAAAAAAGAATGTCAGAGGCTGCATATTTGTAGGTAGAATAGCATGCTTTGTTTCAACTGTTCAAACGTATTTTATAGGAATGTACTGAGAAATCCAAGATCAAGCCCTTCTTAAAAATATTGTTATGGTTTTGCAGTTAATGATAAAGCTAATTCTAAGCCTAGATTGTACTTTTCACATTTAAGCACGGTATTGTGTCATTCTGATTTATGTGTAAATGGACAAAGGCATAATTTTTTAAAAGGAGAGAGACTTCCTTATTTAGAAATGGGAAGAAAAAAAGTCAACCTGTGACATCATCACACATCGATACACAAAGTCTCATGAAGAAGAGTGTTTCCCAGGACAGTAAAACTCAATTGCATAAATATCAAAATAAAGAACAAATGAGACCAAAATGAGAAGTCTAGAGATGTGAGTTACTGAGTCCATCCCAGAACTTCCCAGGAAAAGGGAGATCACTTTCACTGATTGTGAGTGTTGTAGCCTTGCCTTAGTCCAGCAAACTTGCAATTTATATACTCTTCTCTTTCTGTTTACTCCATAAACTTCAGTTTGTCAGCTGGTTCCCTCTGTCATTATCCCTCAGAGACATCAGGATACATTAATAAAGTCCACAGTAAACATAAACATCATAGTCCTGATGGGTGTGGTGGCACACACCAGTAATCCCAGGTACTCAAAAGGATGAAACTGGGAGATCACAAATTTGAGGTCAGACTGGGCCACTTAGCAAAACTGTCTCGGAAAAAAAGAAATAGTTGAAGGCTGAGGATGTAGCTCAGTAGAAGAGCATTTGCCTAGCATGCATGAAGCCCTGGGTTCAATCCATGATATCCCAAAAATAATGAAACAAAAATATTCTGGTCTTTGTGAACATAATTTCACATTGTATATAATTAAATTGGCTGACTACTGTTTTGGTTTCTGTCTAGTTTGAAACAGACAAAAATCTATATTGATCCTGTGTTCATACATAGGAAGCCATTTTGCGTGAAATTTTGAAAATTGTCATTCTTATTTTACCCATCAGTTTCCTAAACTTGGTTAATGTAAATCAGTCTTTAAGAGATGGTTCTTTTTTCTTTTTTTTCTTTAAGCAGACAATGCAGTCCTGATAAGCTGATTTTGGACCTAACTCTGTGCAGCGTCTACTGACCTACTGTCACTTTCCTGGCTGCTGGGACAAAATGACCAACAGCCACAACTTAAAGAAGGAGAGATTTACTATGAGTTGGTTCCAAGACAGAAACAGAGAATAGAAGAGGAAAATTGCTTAGGTCCATGTGGACAGGAAGCAGAGAAAAAGGAGGAAGGAGCCCAGGAGGTAGATAACACCTTTCCAGGTGATGGCCCCAGTGACCTTCCTTTTCAGCCTCTTCCAACCCAGCCCACCTCAGAAGGACACAGTGAACTACGGATTCATCTGTGGGTCAATCCACTGAGAGTCCAGCACTCCCATGATCCAATTATCTGCAGAAATCCAACCTCTGAACACCTGAGGCTTTAGAGGAGACATTCTTGCTGTACACCATA
>PVIC010033671.1:0-20001 GCA_004025085.1 Thryonomys swinderianus | reverse complement strand
TATTCTTCTACAAACTTGAAATAATTAAGAGATTTGGACTTTAGGATCTTTCCGAAAGGTTCTCAATTTATATTTATACCTTCTACAAACTGAGTTTCACGCCCTCTTGCAAGTGAAGTCAGGCAGCACCGGGAGGATTTCAGCCAGCGTTCCGGGGCTCCTCGGTGACTACCCCACCCCAGCTGGAGGCGTCCCGGCCACGGAGGGTCTGGCTGCCCGAAGATCAGGTATCCAGCCTCCCACAGCCACGGAAGGCAGTTCTGCCCTCAGAGCCCTGCAGCGGAGAGAAGTGAGAAGAGAAAGCTCAGGAGAAGCGACTCAACAGACAACGACATTTACATAAGTGAAACTGAGTGGGAGAACTTTGTTGTAAAAATGGAAGGAAATGCCACAGCAGGCCTCAGTCATGACAAGCTCACCGTCAGCAGTAGCACCGGGCAAGAGTGGACTCTGCCTGGCGAGCTTCACTTCTTTGGGGCCGTGTATGACTTGCCACACGCTCTAAGTTCTGGACGTTCGTGTGCATGAAATCAAACGGAATGATCTCTCTCTGGGATGCTGGAGCGCGGGAACTTCCAATTCGATTTGGTGATTCCAGAAATACCAGAAGGCTGGGTTCACACGGCTGTAAGGATTGCTCCCTTCCAGACGGCTAGGAGAAACCCCCCCGGTCTTGAGCACTGTGTGCCTAATGGGGAAGAACAGGAGAAGACACCGCAGGCCCAGAGCCGCCCCGACCCACGTTCCAGTTGACTGAGCTGTGAGACCCTAGTTATGTTGGTATTCGGCTTCACAACTCGTTTCTTCTGGGTAAAGAGAATAAAGACTAAATAAGGCAGAGTACCTAAAGTGCTGAGTACAATGCCTAGCGCTTAGGAAGCCTGCAATACATTGTGTATATATATATATTTTTCTTTTTTGGGGGGAGGGGCAGTGTCTCAGGCTGGTCTTGAACTCACTATGTACCCCAGGCTGGCCTCAGACTCGTGACCTTCCTGCCTCAGCTTCACAAATGCTGGGATTTCATGTGTGTATTAATGTGTTGATGGGAAACGTATGACTTCGTGCTTCAGTGGTTTGTACCATATTTTTTTTTTTTTATGCATTTTTCCTGGCACCAGGACTGAACTTGGGACCATGTGCCTGCCAGATATGTGCTGGAACCACAGAGCTACATGCCTGAACCCTTCTGCTATTTTTTTTTTTCTTTTGAGACAGGGTCTCGCTTTGTGTTTCGGGCTGGCCCTGAGATTACTGGGTAGCCCAGGCAAGCCTCGAACTCAGCAATCCTCCTGCCTCTGCCTCCCTAGTGCTGGGATGATAGGCATGAGCACCATGCCTAGCATTTAAGTATGTGGTACTGACTGCTGGTGGGTGTGAGTCACCATGCCCAATACTGTTGTATGTGCTTTCTGGAGATCAAACCAGGGACCTTGCACTTGTTAGGCAGGCACCGGAACCACTGAGCTAAATCTCCGGCCCCAAAAAGTATTTATTTTTGATACATCATGTTTTGTTTTGTTTTAAGGGAGAGGTCTCATTCTTTGCTAATTTCAGAACAAACAGCTTTCTAGTGGAAAGCATTTCTTTTTATACCTCTAGTTAAGCATTTCTATGTATTCTTTAGTCAAATTGAAAACAAAACATAGAACAATGTTCCAGTGTTGTTTCTAACTAGACGGTAGTCAGCATGTCATAAATATTTAATTACCCTCTTTGTTAAACATTTGTTGAGTGTCTATCCCTCTAGGTATTATGGAGAATACAGAAATAACTTAGACACCCACTCTACCCTTAAAATTTGAAGGCCAATATATACAGTACTGTTATGGCTTATGGGAATAGCTCCTCTTCCAAAAATAAAACAAGACACAATTAAATTATTGTCAAAAATACAGCAGAAGGGGGCCAGAGATTTAGCTCAGTGGTTCCGGCGCCTGCCTCGCAAGTACAAGGTCCTGAGTTCGATCCCGGTGACCACATAGAATGCTGGGCGTGGTGACTCACGCCCACCAACCATCAATACCACATACCACAGTGCCGGGTGTGGTGGCTCACGCCTGTTATCCCAGCACTCGGGAGGCAGAGACAGGAGGATTGCTGAGTTCGGGGCTTGCCTGGGCTACACAGTGAGCTCAGGGCCAGCCTGAACTATAAACCAAGACCCTGTCTCAAAAGAAAAAAAAAATAGCAGAAGGGTTCAGGCATGTAGCTCTGTCGTTCCAGCACATGCCTGGCAGGCACATGGTCCCAAGTTCAGTCCTGGTGCCGGGAAAAATGCATAAAAAAAAATATGGTACAAACTACTGAAGCACGAAGTCCTACGTGATCCCTCTCTATCCCGTCTAATCCAATGTTGCTATCCAGCGGTTGGTCACTTCGTAGCCTTCCTGGGTATCAGATCTGTGCCATAGGGAACAGATATGTATGTCTGGGAACGCAGTAGTTGCAGTCTGTGCAGAAGACAAAGGAGGATGGAAGGAAGAGGAATGGACAAAGAGTAAGAGTGAAGATGCCAGCGCACATCCCACTTTTAGTGCAGAGCACGTTGGGGTCAGATAACATCACACACCCCAGCTGGGACCCGTTTTGTTCTCTAAAGAGAATATTCTCTGTCCCAGGTCCAGGCCAGGTGGGGCCTCGTCACTCTCTTGTTTAATCCGCTTTTGATGACTCATAAGGAACTTCTCTCTGGAGGCTGCTGGTGTAGTCAGCGCTGGAGCACTCCCTACCTGCACAAGGTAACTAAATGCAACCTGCTCAAAACTGAACCCATTAGCCTTTCTTGAGCCACCCCACGTCTGATCTGCCTAAGAATATCTGGTTGAAACTAGTGTCCATTACTAAAAACCATAACATATAATAACGAAGAGAAGCAATGGTAAACCAAAGAACCCCAGGGCCGGTTTGTGGGGGTTCTCAGCTCTCCCATTTGCTTCATCTGTGATCATTATCAGATCTTCATCAGATCTTCTATTACCTTTGGGCCTCGGTTTCCTTATTATTTATAAAATAGGACTGAGGAAGGCACCCGCCTCCCAAGGTTGTTGTGAGAGAGATGGATTAAAATACACAAAGTGCTTGAAACTGCTCTGGGAGTGTCTGCATCTCTGAAGATATTAGCCCGCATTTCTCCTTTTCTTCGGGTTAGTGACTGAAAGTGACAGGAGGCGTCACATCGCCCTGGTCCTCCCTGGTCACCTGGCACCCACTCCAAGCCTGGGGGACAGAGCGTTCCATCCTAAAGTTTGGGGGTTGGAAGGAAATGTGTAGACTGGGTAACTTCAGCTTTAGGGTGGCGTCCATATCTTTATTTTCCTTCCTTCACCTGTGGGAGGGGCCAGCCTCAGAGGCCAGGCCTCAGCACAGTCCTCTTGTGGTCATTTCTCCCCACTCTCTCTGTCCGGTACTGTTCCCTAGCTGGGGTGGGGTGGAGGGCTGCTCTGGCCTTCTGTCTTGTTTGCTGCCTCCCATCCTAGCCTCATTTGCGAAGGAAGATTCTCAGAATCACTGCCAGGGAACAGGGAATGCTTAAGGCCTGGAAGAATCTACCTCGAGCCATTTTTGACATAAAATATCCATGGGTATTATACCCTTAGGTTTCTCAAAAGTTATGTGACATGGGCCGGAGATTTAGCTCAGTGGTTCCAGTGCCTGCCTCTTAAGCGCAAGGTCCTGAGTTCAATCCCCGGTAACTACATACAACGCTGGCCATGATGACTCACGCCCACCAGCCATCAATACCACATACCACAGTGCCGGGCGCGGTGGCTCACGCCTGTCATCCCAGCACTCGGGAGGCAGAGACAGGAGGATTGCTGAGTTGGAGGCTTGTCTGGGCTACATAGTGAGCTCAGGGCCAGCTTGAACTACAAAGCGAGACCCTGTCTCCAAAAAAAAAAAAAAAAAAGGTTATGTGACATTTTTCAACCAACTGGATTTCTACCAACCTGTTTTCACAGAAAAACCAGCAACTTGGAGAAGTTGTGGGCACTGAGAGATACAGTAAATCCTCCTGTAGAGTCCCACCTCAGTCCGGAGAATTACCTCAGAGGATAGGAACATTGTGTTTGAAACACATACACAGAGACAGCTTCCAAATATTTGCCTTCCCACAAACTGACCTCTGGCCTCTTACCTTCCTATAGCTGGGCCCCAAGTTACTATAAAAGCCACTTTCATGTCGGTCCTGTCACACCAGCTGACTCGCCCACCTTTTTCCCAGGGAGTTACTCTGCTGGGACACGTGTCCTCAGGTAGGTACCTTTGATTTACTTAGAGCAAGTTGCTCCAAGGAAATAGTCAGACAAAGACCCAGAGCTGGTTGTACACCGCGTTTCTGGGTGTCAGCATTCTGTAAAGCAGAGAGTACTGTGCTGGAAACAGCCTAAATGGTCATCTTTAGGAGGTGACTTAAATAAATAGCATATATCCCTGAAAGGAAGACTGAAGCAGCCTCTACAAATAATTATGAGATCTAGGATTACTGACATGGAAAGATACACAGAGTATCTTTGGTGAGTGATAAAAACAGTTCATTGAACTGCATTCTGTTATAAGAGCACATATTTAGATTATATAGTTGTATCCAGAGAGCCATAGAGAATTATGCCCACCAAAATACCAGGAGCAGTTTTCCTTGAGCTCAATATTTGGGTAACATCTACTTTTTTCTTTATACTTTATTTTGTACCTTGAAAGATTTTACAATCTTTGTGTGCCAGCAGGCCCTGCACCGAGTGCCTTCATTTATGACAACTCATTTAATCTGCACAATGACCCCATAAGGCAAGTTGTGCGTGACCCCCGTTTCATAGGTAATGAAACAGGCTTCAAGTGGAAGTCACTTGCTTAAGGTATCCAGGCTGCTAAGGAATGAAACAGAGGCTTGGGCAGAGACCTGCTTCCCACATCTGATCCTGACGCTGTGCTGCTCAGGGTGCTCAAGGGCAGGAAGGAGGTTGGAAGGCTGAGCAGAAGCGAGGCGGGGAAGGCGGGGAGAAGGCAGAAGTGGGTACTGCCAAGGAGGAACCGCCCTCTGTCCCCTCCCCGGCTGCTCCTGAAGGCTCTTTAGTTTCCCACGGGACACCTGTTTTTTTTTTTTTCTTTGTTTTTAAAATTCCTTTAACCTTCAGTTTCTTTTATAAATCAAGGGAGCCTTCTTAGACCACTTCATTTAGATTAATTAGTCCCTTCATATGCCATCTAGGGACCTGGTAGTTCCCAGTGTTGTGCTGCTAATAATGCCCCCATGCTAGCACCAATTTCCCATTTCAGGCTGAGAGACACAGGCCCCAGTGTCCCCCAGTGGGCAGGTTGTCACAGCAAGCTCAGAGAGGCACTCTGTTCCTGAACTCACCACCCTCTATGATAATAATTCGGTTTATCTATCATCCTTCCACTGGACAAAAGCCCTTCCAGGCAGAGGCAATATTGTATGCACCTCTGTATCATAAATAGCTAGAATATAACATCTGAAAGAACTCTCTTCGTTAATACTTGAGCATTACAACCACATAGCCGTATGACTCCAAAGCAACAGGTAGGGAAAGAAATACATGCATATTGGGTTTTTGTTTTGTTTTTCTACCATACTTGGCACAGAATTCAGAGTAAGTATGGTCATTAAATATAAAAATCACTAATTTTGAACAACAAAAAAGACCAGGTGGTTCTATTTTATATTGATCGCTTAATTCAAAAATGTTATATTTGTAACATGAAATTGGAAGCCCTGTGTCTTAGTTTGAGCTTTTTTTTTTTTTTTGAGACAGGGTCTTGCTTTGTAGTTCAGGCTGGCTCTGAGCTCACTATGTAGCCCAGGCAAGCCTCGAACTCAGCAATCCTCCTCTCTGCCTCCTGAGTGCTGGGATGACAGACGTGAGCCACCACACCAGGCACTGTGGTATGTGGTATTGATGGCTGGTGGACGTAAGTCTGCATGCCCAGCATTGTATGTGGTTACCAGGATCGAACTCAGGACCTTGCACTTGTGAGGCAGGCGCCGGAACCACTGAGCTAACCCTCCGGCCCGCAGGGCAGGCAAATCACGCAAGGAGGGAGCTGGAGCCAACTTTCCGTCCTGCGGGTCAACTGCTCTGTGCACTTTTCAGGGACCCCCAGTCTCTAAAACCAGACCAGCCATGAGTGCTGCTGCCCCCCAGAGTTCAGGTTAGATCTGAGTCCTCCGCCAGCGCGCCACACTGGGAAACTGCTTTTCTTAGTGCCAGAGAAATGTGAGGAGCACGGACAGACATAAGCCATGTCTTGAGACGGGCAGTTTGTCCTTGGTCCCTAACTTTCCTCTTTTCCTTCTTACTCTTCTTCAGAGTCTGCTGTCACCAACACCAGGAACCCGTAGTACTGATCCACCAGATCAGAGCAGGACTGGTAGCTTCAGAACCACTTGATACTTTTTAAAAAAATTTTTGATTCTAGGTCCTCTACTGCAGAGATTTTTCATCAGATGGTCTGGGTGGTGCCCAGGCACCTAGATCCTTTCAAAGTTCCCCCAGGGAATTCTGATGTTCATCTAGAACCTGATTCCAAAGCATGAGTCAACTGTGGCCTCTTCCACTTTTAGCTATATTTGAAGAGATGACTCATCCTTTCATTTTTTGAAACTAAAGAGTCATTTTAAGAACCTCTGATTTCCTTTATTTGAGTGTGTGTTTGAAGGGCTGCTCATCTTGGCCCAAACATTGCTTCCCTGAGCCTAAAGACCAAAGGGTATCACCCCAAACTTCAAAAGGCAGGGTCCCTCCTGAGTTTAGTCCTGTGTACATGTTTTCGTCCTGATTAGCACTGGTTAAGGAGTCCCTGGGGAACCCAGCCGGACCTAAAAGCTTCCTAAGTTTGTATTATAGGACGCCTTGTAGTTCAGGTCTTGGGGTTTGCGAGGGAATAATTTAATATACAGGATGTGTAATTTATAGGACTGTTTTATAATAAATTCACAGAAAAAGCCAAATGCAGGGGAGTACAAGAGTCTGTCTGACCTCAAGAATCCAGCCAGGGGGAAGGATCCCACAGCACTGTCCTGTGCAAGCCCAGCTCGGGGCCTAGAGCCCCAGGGAACATCCTTCAGGAGTCCAGGGGAGGTCTAGCGCCCTGGAAAATGTCTCAAGGGAGTCTGAACTGAGGCTCTGCACTGGGGAAGCCAGAAAACACGCACGAGGAGGGGGAAGAAGCTGTGGCACCAGGCCAGAGATCTGCGACGAGTCAGGAGCAACCCTTGAGGCGAAGACCAGAGCTCTGCTGCAGAGAATGGCAGCCATCCCCGGCAACAGCGAGGACCCAGTCTCACTCTTCTGATAGTGAGAACAGCGGGGTTTGTATCAGGAACACCAGCCGCAGTAAGACTCCCCAGGAAAGTCAACAGTCGGTAATCTCCCCCCTCGTTCTCTTTCTGCGCCATTGGCAACAAGCCTCAGGTGGGTCTTCCATACCTAGAACCACGCTGACTCAGTTCAGCAGGGCGTTCTAAGGTGACCGTTAGTTAATCCACCACAGAATCCAACAGCTCTGTCCCCTTCTGGCCTCCCTGAGCCACAGCCAGGATAAAGAAAAGACTTCAGGAAGAGCTCAGTGTTCCTAGGCCTATGTTGTCCTCACTCTTGTGACCTTACAAATGAGGTCAGCCCTGGGTCAGCATGCCCTAGAGAGCATCAGGGCCTTTCCCTGTCCACTCTTCCAGTTACCTGACATCACAGGTACCCAGCTGAGAAAAGGTTCCTACTCACTGGTGTCCAGCCACACCTGAGGTTGGATTCACAAACCACCCTGAAGAGGCTGGAAGGCTCACATCACCCTAGTAATTAACCTCCCTTTGTTCTGAAAAGGTATTTTCAGGGAAGGAGCCAAACCTAGAATTCCATCCTTCTAAAAACAAACGAGATCTCAGTTTCTCGGGCCAGGACCTTGGTCCACCCTTTTTCCCTCTCCTTGAGCCCAGGCCTTTCTCAAGAGAGCCCGGTGAGAAGATCAGCCAAGCGTGTGCTCGGTGAGCAGCTGAGCTCCCCGAGCCGGCAGCTGTGACGCGAGGGCGGCCAGTTTTCAGGCTGGCCCTGTGCGCTCCTCGCTCTTCCTCTCCGCTTGTGCTGCCTGTGATCCTCTGGACGGGGAGCCCCTGTCCCTGTTGTCACGGGAGGAAGCTGCCTTCCCTCTTTGTCACGTTCCAGGTAAAGCCAAGTCTGACCCTTTACTCTTGACTTTGGCGGGGTCGCCAAGGCTGGTGGTGGAGAAAATGCTGAGCTTTTGCAGTTTTCATCCCTTCCTTACTTTTTGCTCCGGGCCCATTCACCCAAAAAGCAAGGGCATTTCTTTCTTATTCCCCAGCGGTGCTTTGTTGCCCTCTAAAGCGAAGAAAAGTGGGGAAAATGGAGCTTTTTCGGACCCGAAATAGTTAACAAAGACTCAGTCCCTGATACTGGCAAGCACTGTCCTGGGTGCTTCCTCTCCACATTTGCACCACAGCATGCGGCCTCCCCACGCTGCGCTGCGTTGTGCGGTGTTACATTCATGTTACACTGGACGGGAAAGGCAGAAATAGCCGTGCTCACCGCCCTAGACTCACAGAGTGAGCTCGGTTCAGTGCTGTGAGCCTTCCGTGCCTTCACTTTTTCTTCTGTAAAATAGACGGGCCTAGGAAACTCTGATAAGATCATGATGCATGTTATAATGCGATATTTTAGGATCTAAAATCTGATTTTTTCATTACCAATTGTCAATACAGTGTTGGAAATTGTGAATGTATGCGCACGAGCTATGCCTCTCAGGCATCTTCAGTTATAAAGGAACAAAGCTAAGGCTTATGTATGTTGCTAATTTAAGAATTTAGCAAAGGGCTCATGTGTGTCTTGTTAAATAATTAAAATTAAAAGAATTAGAAACATATGAACCATTGCTAAGTTCTAAAAAATGTTTGCTCGTTGGTAAAGTACACATTCAACTGCTGCTTTTGAAAATTACTTCTATGTATTTAAAAATAATTTGCGATCATGGTAGGCCAGAAAAATTATAAGTAAATAGCTAGCAGCCGCAAAATAACCCCCAGAAGTGTATGTTCACCACCGCTCTAGTAGTTTTTCCTAAACCCGCAGATGTCTGGGCAGGCCTACTCGAGTGCAGGGAATCAGTCTCAGCTTTGTTTGCTCCAGTTGTCAAAACACCTGGGCCCGCCCGGCTGTGAGACGACTCTGGCCTCTGACGCAAACTTGTGGAGAAACAGCCGCGGCGCCTGCGCGGAGCCCGGGCGGAACTCAGGGCACGGAGGAAGGGAAGTGAGGGGATGGATGGATGGATCCGCTTGTAAATGAGGGCAGGAGCTCGGAGGGGGAGGAGGGGCTGGCGCAGGCGTCCTGCTCTCAGAGGGAACGGGGTGTCCATCCACCCTCCGCTAGTCACTGTGGCCGGGGAGTGACAGTCAGGTGCAGGGCACAGCAGTTTCCACAGAAACCACCTGCTGCGGCTGGGTGAGAAGCAGGTCCAGAGGAAAGATCGCTTCCACACGCACGGCCCCCTCTTTGTGGCTGAGGCAGCCACCCCCTCACGTGTCACTTCTTGACAGAGGGTTGGGGTGCAGAGGGGTGAGCAGAGTAAGGAAGAAGGGAGAGTCCTCTCCTCCGGAAGGCAGACTGCGGGGCGGGGAGGCCGGGGCAGCGCGCAGGAAGCCGGCAGGGCGTGTCCCTCTGAGTGCGCGGAGCTCCTGGCTCTGTCCTCGGCGTCCCTAAAGGAGCGCCGAGGGGTAGGGTCACCCACACTTAGCACCTGATTTGAATCTCACCCCACCAGCTTCACATAGGGTAGGGCCACGAGTTCAAATGTAGTGCACAGCGAAGAAAACACTGTTTGCTTCACCATCCTCCTGTGTAGAACGAGCCTAGTGGTATCTAGGTCACAACTCACCAAGAATAAAATGAGGTACAGCAGGGGCCGGAGACTGAGCTCAGTGGTTCTGGCGCCTGCCTCGCAAGCGCAAGGTCATGAATTCGATCCTGGTAACCACATAGAATGCTGGGCGTGGTGGCTCACGCCTGTAATCCCAGCACTCGGGAGGCAGAGACAGGAGGATTGCTGAGTTCGCGGCGGCTTGCCTGGGCTCCATAGTGAGCTCAGGGCCAGCCTGAACTACAAAGAGTGACCCTGTCTCAAAAAAAAAAAAAATGAGGTACAGCAGTGGGTTGAACGGTGTCTCGGAATCCATGTTCCCCCAGAACCTTGGCATGGGACCTGCCTTGGAAACAGGAGTTTGGAGAGGCATAGCGCGTTTAGGTGAACGCACGCTAGATTTAGGCGGGCTCTAGCCTACTGGCTGGCGGCCTTGCAGGAAGAGATGGAAACAGGAAGGAGAAACGGAAGGGAGATCGGAGGAGGGGAGGTTGGAGTGAGGCTGGTGCATGGCAGGGTCTGCTGGGAGGAGCCACCCGAGGGAGGCCGGAGGGCAGAGACGCGTTCTCCGGCCACAGCCCTCCGAGGGGGCGTGGTCACCCGCTCCAGACCTCCGGCCTCCGGAACTGCGAGCCAGTGCGTGTCTGATGTTTTGAGCTCCCTGGTGTGTGCGGGAACTTGTGACAGAAGCCGGGAAAGATGCCTCCGAAAGCCCCTGGCACAGAGCTAGGACATCCTGGCGTTCTTTCCCCTTCCCCTGCTGCCCAGGGTAAACGTCCACACCGGTATGAAAAGCAGCAAGACCAAAACCGAAACCGAAAGGAAGCCCACAGTTCCTGAGCACCTGCTCGGGTTACAGGAAAGCTGAGCTGCGTGGACGGGTGACAGCCTTCTTCCCGTGACTCAGCCCCCGACCGGTGGCTCCCTTCTCCTGTGTCTCAGCTGGAAAGAGTGATGGGTTGTTAATGGTTTTGGTTTTGATTTTCACTGTTCCTGTCGTTGGAGTCTATAAGGAAATCCGATCCCGTCGGCAACTGTATGTTGCTTAACTTTCGTGCCTCAGTCTGAGGAGCTGTGCCAGATCCTTTCCTGGGTACTGAGTGGGTTGTGATTCTCTCATACTTTTTGAGTTTGTGTTGTAGAATATGTTGGGGGAGTGTGGGTTTACTGTTCCTCTATGTCTTTCGAGGCAGGAGAAATTCCACCTCAGTCATTGTAACTGGGGTTGTAAACGAGCTAATTTCCCCGTTAATTAATTAGTCCTAAAATAGTCTTTTTGTGGCTTATCCCAATACTCAGTTTTGTTTTTTTTCTTGTGGTACCAGGGATCAAGCTCAGGCCCTTATGCTTGCATGGTAGGTGTGGTACCACTTGAGCTAAATCCCCAGCCCAACGCTCAGTATTCTAATTGGAGCAGTTTTATGATGTGAAATATTATCTGCACGAAAAATGTGCCCTATAAAAAATGTCACTTCTTGAAATCATCTTTAGCTTAGAGCTTTTGAAATGTTAATAGTTAAGGCCCGAGGGTTAGCTCAGTGGTTCCGGCGCCTGCCTGGCAAGCGCAAGGTCCTGAGTTCAATTCCCAGTAACCACATTCAATGCTGGGTGTGGAGACTCACGCCCACCAGCCATCAATACCGCATACCACAGTGCCGGGCGTGGTGGCTCACGCCTGTAATCCCAGCACTCGGGAGGCAGAGACAGGAGGATTGCTGAGTTCGAGGCTTGCCTGGACTACATCGTGAGCTCAGGGCCAGCCTGAACTTAAAGCGAGACCCTGTCTCAAAAAACAAAAAAAAACAAAAACAAAAAAAAAAGAAATGTTAATAGTTAAGAACTTAAAAATACATATATTTCCCTACAGTAATGTTTGCCTGTGATTATCCTTTTGTCAGATAATGTATAGTTGAGGCTGGCATGTTTACAAGTTAAGCTTTAAGAGTAAGCTGTTAGGGAAGAAAGATGCTATGACTTTAATAATTTTTAGAAGTGCCCATTATTTAACAAAACCATAACGTGAGCCTACTAAAAGGTTTATTTTTCATATAAAAAGGTTAGAACCATATCAGAAAAAAAATGTTAACTGCTGCTACGTATTGCTGACCAACTGGGCATACGTAGAAGAGATATGACGGGATTCATTGGGTAGTAGAGGTGAAATTTAAGATCATCTTCTTATCCGTTCTTCAACCCTGACATTCTTCAGCTCCGTGGAAAGGAATAATAAGTGCAGGTTGCCAAGACACAGAGTAAAAATATGTGCTCACTGTGAGCCAGGATCAGACGGTTGTTATCGTGAGTCAGGAATTCAATGACTTACATGTTCTGCATGTAGCTTGTTGAGCCTAAGCCTCTGTGAGTGGATGAACAATCCTGCTCTTGGCCCTCTTGCCAGGGGAACCTGGTCTGTGCCTTCATTCTTTGGACTCTCGCCCTCTGTGGGCTCTTCCTCGCCTCCTGCTTCAAGGTGCTTCTCCCCAGATTTCTTGAGCTGTGAGCCTCTGCCCTGAATGGAAATTCCTCACAGCCCGGGAGCACAATGTTAAGGTTCTACCACGAGCAGGAGTGAGTTCATAGCAGGGTCAAATGGGCCCTCCAATCCTAGTTTTTTTAGGAATCTCCACACTGACTTCCATAGCGGTGGTAGCAGTCTACATTCCCACCAACAGTGGAGAAGGTTCCTCTTTCTTCGCAGCCTCGCCAGCATTTGTGGCTGGCTGATTCTGAGATAGCAGCCATTCTTTATGGAGTGAGATGGAATCTTAATGTTGTTTTCATCTGCATCTCTTGAATGACCAGCGATGTTGAGCGTTTCTCATATGCTTCTTGGCAGCTTTTACTTCTTCCTCTGAAAAGTGTCTGTTCATTTCAGCTGCTCATTTTTGAATTGAGTCTTTAAATCTGGGGGGACTGATTTTGCATATTGTGAAACAGAAAATACTCAAGGGGATATGTGGTGGACGGGTGAGTAATGAGGGGTAAAGAAAAAATGTGATGGTAATAAAAAAAGGGAAACAAAGCTTATGTATTTAGGGGGTGGGGCTTGTGGGGTGGGTAGGGGAATGGAAAAAAATGAGAATTAAATCATGTCATATACTGGTACAAATTCCCCATATTGAGTGTGATCAAGATGTGTATATACAGGGCCGGAGGGTTAGCTCAGTGGTTCCGGCGCCTGCCTCGCAAGCGCAAGGTCCTGAGTTCGATCCCCGGTAACCACATATAATGCTGGGTGTGGAGACACGCCCACCAACAATCAACACCGCATACCACAATGCTGGACGTGGTGCTCACGCCTGTCATCCCAGCACTCGGGAGGCAGAGACAGGAGGATTGCTGAGTTTGCGGCGGCGTGCCTGGGCACCGTAGTGAGCTCAGGGCCAGCCTGAACTACAAAGCGAGACCCTGTCTCAAACGCAAAAAAAAAAAAAAAAAAGTCGTGTATATACAATGTACCAATAAAAATAAGAATAAACAAAAAAAGAGAGTGAGTTCTTAGCTATATACAAGATGGAAGTCAGTTTCAAGGATAAAATGAGATGAAATTTTCTCCACAGACAGTAGCCCCAGAAAGGACAGCAAAGTTGGCTCCTCCACACACTGCCCTAGTGAAAGACAGCTGTTGTGGCAATTGCACAGACACAGCAGCCCTCACAAAGAAGGTGTTTTATGGGATCTCAAAGGAATGTTGCTAATTACCTGAGTTTTTTTTTTTTTTTAAAGGGTATTCCTTTAAAAGAAAAAAAAAACCTGGGAAATGAGCCCAAGCCCTCAGACTGAGCTACATCCCCAGCCCTTTTAATTTTTTATTGTGAAACAGGGTCTCAGTAGGTTGCCCTGGTTGAGTTTGGATTGGAGATCTTCCTGCCTCAGCTTCCCCAGCTCTGTGGTTATAGGCACTTGCTACTGTACAAAGGATTTTATAATTTTTTTCTTTAAAATTTTTATTAGTATGTGTTTGCAGCACATAATGGTTACATTTATTGTGAGGGGTGTGTACATATACACAACCCTCTTAATTAATTTTCTGTCCCCTTATCCTTCTTTTTTAAAATTGACTTTATTGGTACATTTTAACTATGCATCATTTTCATGTTCATCATTGAGAATTTTTTTTTATTATTATTTTTCCCCTTCCCCTGCCCTCCCTCTGTCCCTCTACTGTATGCATCAGCTTTGTTTCTAGAAATGGTGAAACTGTCCTTAGACATAATATCATGAGTCATGCTTCAGAGTTGATTAGCTCTACAACACATTGGGCAGTGACCCATAGATTATTTTTATTGCATATATCAATATCCAGTTATACCACATATCACTATCATGGCTGGGTTGCCCTGTCTCGAGGCTACTGCTGCCTGATCTCCTTCCTATTGCATCTTGCTGTGCTGCAGCTGGGATAGCTAACCTTCAAATCAACACAGAATTCCAGAGTAGATAAACGCAGCTCCAGTCACTTCTGATGCCTCCCACTTATCTGAATCCGTCCTGTGAACTGAGTCCTAGTTCTTATTCACAGCCTCTCTGTTGCTAGCCACCCCTGGTTTTGGGCTTTTCCTCACTTTGCTGGAAGATGCCGCTATGGGAGAATACTTTTCACAACTGCCTTCTTCTTAGGTCCTGCATTTCTGCTGTCCAAATGTTGGAGCATTCCTGAATCTAGACAGTTTTTTTTCCAATCATTTTAAATTCTTTCCCTGACAGTTCATTCCTTCTCCAGTATAAACTAACATTCCCATATTGGAGATGACTTCTCTAACTTTATTCATAGCCCTTAATTAGTCCCAGACTTTAGATTTTTCTTGAATGCCTGCATTTCTCTACGACTTCATTCCCAGTTCAACATCTTCTCACCATCTTCACCTCTGGATTTTATACTTTCCCTCACACTCCCAAAGACTGCAACAGTGTCTTACTAGTCTGGCCTTAAAACTAATCACTCTTTTATTACTTCTCTTTTTCTCTTCTTTATGGCTGATAAGTTGCCAATTGTTCTGTCAGTTGTTTATACTGTTTCTCCTTCCTCTCTTGCTTCCCCTTTCTAACTATAAATCATGATTTTTCTGTCAAAGATCTAGACTGATACAGTGACCCCCAGTTGAGTGTCTGGTCCACATCTCCATCCCTATTCTAAGTTCTATATTTACAACACAAAAAAAACCAAAACCTCTCCTATTTAAACTTGTCCGAACACTGTGCTGTTATAATTTAGCATTCCAGACTGACATTTCTCTCCACTGGGGAGCTGTGTGTGGATTTAAGCCTTTGACATTCCCATTTCAACCTGAATTTCCAGCCACGTTAGTTACTGTCCCCTCAACTTGCCTGTATATTTGCACCTCTGAGGCCTTGCTGGGTCATCTGCATTGCCTCTTGGAACAGCATCTGTTCCAAATCCCCAAACCACCAGTGCTTCAAAGACCAATTCAAATCTCCCCTCCACGTCCCCAGGACAGTCTCCCGTCCTCTGGTCAACTTACGACGATTTTTACGTTTCACCTTTGGTAGCAGTCATTTCTATTTCTCATTTGTATGAATTTTAACTATGGTTCATCTTCTATGTTATAGTATCTATAAAAGCAGTAGCCCTTTGCTTGATTAAATTATTTTATAAATTCTCTAGCATCTAATAGAAAGACTTGCAAAGAATAGGAGCTCAGTGTTTAGTGAGTAAATACTGAAATGCAGCTCAAACCTCAGTGCCTCATTAAATTGTGCAGAGCAGCATCTAAAACTCAGGGAGTCTGTTTGTGCCAAAGATGTTTTTAGAACTCAAATAACTACTCACCGTTAGGGGCTGAGAGTATCAAAATGCTCCAATGAGAAATGGTAGCAGCGGCATCAGTTATGCATTATTTTCCCAAAATTATGCATCATTTTCCCATTCAAAATCAAATTATTTTAAAATGTTTTAATTACAACTTGTCTTAGACATTTGACTTCAAAAAGGTGACCGCTTCAGGTGTGCCGATTCATTCTGACGTCTCATTTTCTAGGTCTTCTTGGACATCAGGGGCTGCGCTAGATACTCAGGGAGGAGGGAAGTGACCTAGACTGGAAGCCGTCGGCCGAGAGTGAAGTGTTGCACAACCGTGAGCCTCTCTTGTTGGCCTTTTGGCTAAGATCATATGACAAATGATCCCCTCTGCTTCTTGTTGGTACACAGAGGAACAGTCTGCTAGGATTCTTGAGCTATTTCCCGAGCGTCTGTGTCTTAATCACTCTAACAGCTAGAGAATTTCTTGAAAGCATTGGCTATGTTTATTTCTCTACACTAGAGCTTAGCACATAGTAAATACCAAGTAAATGTTTTCATAAAAGAAGAATGAAGAAATGCCTTTTATATTGCTATAGCACCACAAGTTTCATTTCATCTGTTTGAATTTAATTTCAGAAGACAGTAGAAATGCCAAGAAGCTAGGCCTGGAGCAAGAAAAAAGTGAAACTGCTGGCTCTTACTGATTTTGGACACTCTGGCAAGTTTTTCTTGGGTGCTTTTCTTATTTTCTTATGAAACTCTCCTCAGAATTTATGGAATTTTTCTTGCCTCCTCCAGAAAGATACAACTTCCTGAAATAATCGCATAAAATTGATCCTAGTACTTTTAGGGTATTAATAAGGTAGGCAAGAAATTCTCGGAAGGAGGAAAATTCTACATGTTTGCTTGGGAGGCTCTGGTTAGGGTTCATGAGTCTTAAAGACAGGGCGAGATCTTGCTGAGGTTGGTGAACGGAGTGATCATGCAAGAATCAAGTAATTTGTTACACCAAAGAAAAACTGTCACCTAAGTGGTGATGGCAGTCAATACGAAGCATGACTTGCTGATTATAAATTATTACCGTAAGTATTTCTGTCCACTACTTGTGGTTTAGTCAAGAAACCTAGGTGTTAGAAAACTTGCCGGGCATGGTGACTCATGCCTGTCATCCCTGCACTCGGGAGGCAGAGGCAGGAGGGTTGCTGTGAGTTCAAGGCCAGGCTGGGCTAAGTAGTGAGTTCAGGGCCAGCCAGAACTACAGAGTGAGACCCTGTCTCAAAAAATGAAAAAAAAAAAAGAAAGAAAACGATGATTTCTATTTTCTCAGCCTTCCCAATACAATTAAGGCATACATAAAATAAGTGAATTTTAGTAGAGAAGACTAAAGAAGTGGTATGGTTATTTATTTATTTAGCTTTGTTTTACAAGGTTTCAGTATGTAGCCAGGCTGACCTTGACCTTGCTGCAATCCTTCTGCCTCAGCCCCCTCCCCCAGTGCTGGGATTTACAGTGTGCCACCACACCTGGCTCGAATGGTGGTTTTGACATGTTCATTTTGTCTCCTGAGGAGGAAGACGTCTCAGTGCTCACTTAGCAAGAGGAGTGAATGCTCTGTAGAAGACGTGAGAAATTTATTGATATTGGTTATGTACTCCTATCTAGAGATAGAAAAATTGGCGCTTCTCTAAGTTTATTTTTGTTTTCCCAAGAACATACTCATTCAGTAAGCATGTTCCGTAGGCCTCAGAAGACAAAATTCTTGTCCATAGTGACTAGCTTCTGGCACATGCTGGTGAAGGGTTCGAAATGCCTGCGGCCTCGGAAATAATCTTACATTGAGAAGGGCTTCCTTCTGTTTTCGTGGAGACCCTTGCTTCCGTATGGAGCTTTTTCTTAAGCAAGTCCAGGGGTGATGACCTTCCCACCCCATTAACAGTCCATTCTATTCCAAGTGGCTCTTAGCTGATAGACACTTCTTTCTTAGGTTGAGCCAAAATAAACAATTAAAGTTCCTGCTTCTCCAAAAATGTAAGAAGCCAGCTGGGACTTGGCAGTCTCAGAGTCCTGAGTATGATGTAAAATGATCTTACATGCAGGCAGTCATGCCTTTATCCATTCAGCAAAATTATGAGGACCTCATGAAGTATAAAGAGCTCGCGTTCCATCAGGGAAGACAGACGTTCAACAAGTGAACTCACCCGTCCAGAATCCCAGGCTACCCGGAGCGGTGGGCCGGACACTAGCGAAGCAGAAGCAACGCCTGATGGTAGGGAAGGAAGCCTGGAGCTGAGAATAGACTATATCGGATTTGTATGATGTCATATTTTTAAAGCTAACTAAAACAAGATGAGAATTCTCAAAGCAGCTTTGAGGTCCTGTTTATGGAAAGAATGCGAATTTCCCCGCTGATGCAGGAGGGACCATTGGGGAGGGATGGATCAGGCCTCCCTAAAGAAAAGTTAACTTTGTAAATAGTGGGAATTATTAAGATATTTTAAGCAGGAGTACTAGGGTCAAATCTGATAATTTCAGACATATACTGCTTACTTTGTAAGGGGGAAACTCATTTAAAAATATTGAGCGCATTCTTAGCGTTCTAGGGCCTGGAAACACAGCAGTGAGGAAAAAGAGACTGAGAGTATCTCAGTGATTTATATTGATGTGAAATATATAATAAAGAAGTAAATTGTGTGACGTGTTAGATGGCAATGGCTGCCTTCAGGAAGTAGAAGGTGGGGTGGAGAGCTAAGAACGCTGGCGGTGGAAGACACCAGTGAGCATGCGCAGTACCCAGGGTGGCCCCGCCCATCCTTGCAGACTGCGTCTGGGGAGGAAGCCACACAGGCCTTAGAGCAGGCTTTCTGTCATTCTGATGGGGAGTCCAGGGGGTACAGATTGGGGATGGGGGTTGGAAATAAAGGCTTCAGAGGACACCTCTCCATCCTGCAAACTCCACACTGCAGGAGGGTGGGGGGGGGGGTCTGGGCACAGCGGGGTGCTCTAAAATATGGGCCCAGGAGGGAAGCTTTTCTTCCCTGGGCTACTGGAAGGACTTTGGGATGTTTTTCTAAGTGAAATTTTGACCCACTGAAAGCTCACATTTGACTTTCCCTGCCTGCTCGGTTGAGGATCAACTGTAGGAAGAAGGGGGGGCGGGGTCCGGCTGTCAGGTCGTTGCCGAAACCAGCAGAGAGAGATGCAGAAGCCGCTGGAGAACAGCTCCCGCGGAAGGGGGTTGTGCAGGTGGCAGGGACCGGTCTCCTTCTCAGTGTACTTGGAGGCTTCGTAAGTGAATCGCACGCAGAGTAAGAGGAAAAGGAATCCAGAGGATTCCAGGGTTTTTGTCCTTCACCTCAACAGGTGGAGGACAGAGCCGAGCAAGAGTATGAGGAAAAACCAGCGGGAAGAACTCGGGAGGCTGAATCTGAAGGCGACGGCGGAGGGTGGCAGAGAGGAGGGTATCGTCTAAGAAGCGTCTAGGAGCTGGAATTAAGAGGACTAGAAGACGGACTAGATTCGTAAGATGAGAGGTCTAATATGACCCCGAAATTCGGACTTGGGCTGCGTATTATGATTATTGGTATTATAGCAAAACAAAGCACAAAGTTTTCAGAAATTATTTATTGTGTTAAAAGTCCAGTAACTCGTAAACCCAGGGTGTGAAACCAGATATGTCTGATTTTATAGTCCGAGTTCTTCACCATTACACAAAGCACGTTTTCCCTAGAAGATTTGTAGTGTTGCCTGCCATTTGGAAAGTACCTTTATAATAGCGTGTGTCTCTCAGTTTGCCCAACGCACCAGCGTGTGAGGAAAGTCCCCTTGGATGGGCAAGAACAAAGGGGAAGTTAAAGCCAGAGGTGGGTAATCCAGGAGTCCTTTCTGTTACTAGAATTAGATGGCATGTCATCCCTGCGTGTTCTAGAAATCAGAAAATGCTGGCAAAGGCCAGGCCTGCTGGTGCACTTTAAAGAGATATAGTGCTGTCAGGTCCACTGAAGGTGGACATGAGCATTGCCCCATGGACACGCTCCCCTGTTCTGTCCTTCAGGATCCCTGTTCCTAAAATAAAAACAAAAAGACGACAGCATGCTGTGGGTCTCACACTGACCTCCAGCCGCGGCCTGTTTCTCTTCTCCCCTTTCTGGCATTCTTCCCTAAAGGGTCACTTGTGTTTTCTTGTCCGCACCCCCTTACCTCTTCATCTCTTGAACCTACTCAGGCTCTCTTCTGCTCTTGTTCAGCTTTTTGATGAATTTCATCCTCCTAAATCTGACTTTCTAAAGCACCTGCCTCTGCGGATTCCTTCATCTGTGTAGGACCCTGTTTTAAGATAGAGGGTTTATTTTTTT
>PVIC010033670.1:0-20027 GCA_004025085.1 Thryonomys swinderianus | reverse complement strand
GTCTCCACGCCCAGCATGGTATGTGGTTTCCAGGGATCGAACTCAGGACCTTGCGCTTGCGAGGCAGGTGCCGGAACCACTGAGCTAATCCTCCAGCCCTTTTTTTTTTTTTTGAGACAGGGTCTCGCTTTGTAGTTCAGGCTGGCTCTGAGCTCACTATGTAGTCCAGGCAAGCCTCGAACTCAGCAGTCCTCCTGCCTCTGCCACCCGAGTGCTGGGATTACAGGCGTGAGCCACCATGCCCGGTGGAACTTCTATTTTTATATATAATTTATTTTTATTTTTATTTTTTGAGACAGGGTCTTGCTTTGTAGTTCAGGCTGGCCCTGAGATCACTATGTAGCCTAGGCAAGCCTCGAACTCAGCAATCCTCCTGTCTCTGCCTCCCAAGTGCTGGGATGACAGGTGTGAGCCACCACGCCCGGCGGAACTTCTATTTTTAAAACAGTGGAATATTAATTAGATTTCCACAGATATACTTCCAAGTGCATAAAAGTTGGAATTTTGGGGATAGTGGTTCTCTCCCTTCCTCCCTCTCTCTCTGTGTATGTGTGTTCTGAGGATTTAACAAAGGTCCTTGTCTTGGTTATGTTTCTGTTACTGCTGCAACAAAATACCAAATATACAAAGTTAACAGAGGAAAAGTTTATATGTAGCTTACAGTTTGTAGAAGTTCCAGTTCAAAATTGAACTGGCTCATAGACAGGGTGGCATGGAAAAGGGGGATCATAGAAGATAGAGTCCATGTAAGCAGGTAAGCAGCAAGTTCAAGAGACCTTAGCAACTTCTTTCTGGCTCTTTTAAACTCTGTGAAGGCTCCCTGGCTTAGGGTGAATGCCAAACGTATTGGTAGACTGACTTAGTAATTGCACAGTCTTAATCCCAGCACCCTCAATCTGAGCGCTGCAGCATGCGTCAGTCCCAGTGTCACACACTCTAGATTTAGGCACCTCCGAAAAGCCCCACCTATGACCATATAAGACATTGAGGGGGAAATTTAGACACAAGCTGTTATAGGTCTCCTGATAAAATTGGAATCTGTCACTGGCTATATATATCCCTATTCTCTCAAGCTCCTCATATGGTTTTAAAATTATTATTATTGTTGGTGTTATTATTTTGGATCCAGGGTTTCCTTATGTAGTTTAGGCTGGCTTTGAACTCACTATGTAGTCAAGGGTGGTCTCGAACTCAGTGATTCTCTTGCCCCCGTCTCCCAAGCACTGGGATTTCAGACATGTGCCACCATGGCTGGCTCTGAAATAATGGAAGAGGACAGCTGAGGATAATAGCGAGTAGAGTCCTGAGAGGGCAATGTCAAGAGCATCTCAGGCTCATTGTCCTCAAGATTATTCAGTATTGTTTTATTTCACCACAGTAGTGCTTTTAAACATTTTAAAGGAATAGCCTGTAAGGTGATTAATTTCAAGCAATGCCAGATGTATAATATTTGCCTTTTATGAGTACTATTTGTTTAGTGCCTCTATTTATCTAGATTTATACATATTCAAGGTAGGAAATGTACCATATGCATTTCCTCAACAGTGTGCCTAAGTTCTAGGTGATATGCCAAAAAACCACTATCCCAAACATATTATCTCAGTCTTGCAAGGTGTGCAACCTACTGACAGTTTATAGATTTTATAGATTGGAAAGGTGAGGCTGAGTGAGGCAAAGCAGCTTGTCCAAGGTCACTCAGTTAAGAAGCTGCTGAAGTGCAACACAAATGCAAGAGTCTTAAACTCTTCCCACATCTCTCCCTCCCCTTCCTCATTCATCCTTTGGAATTTACAAGCCATTTGGTGCATATTTTTAAAATTACACCAATAATATCCTTGCTAAATAATATTTATAAACTATCTTACAGTCTTCCCTGAAGAAAACTTTGATCAACAAATAGGAAATCCACTAAGGGACACAGCCAGGATGACTTCAGTGTCTTCAAGTCTGTGACAATATAGTACTCTGAACCCCAGAGCTATTTTTAAAATACTTTTGTAACTGACAAATGCAGCTGCTGGTACTGTAAGAGTAGTTTCAGTTTTCTTTTTTTTAAAAAAAGTTTATTTCTGTAATATACCAGTTTCATTTTAGTGAACTAAAACTTGACATGAAAATGCCACCTATAAGATGTTTCTACTTTATCACAAGTGACCAAAGAGCTAAATCAACCTTTCTTCTTTTATCTTTTCTTTCATTCATTCTTTCTGCAACCTTTAAGAATCTGGATGAGTTATTCATATCAGAAAGTGGGCCAATGATAAGCACAGAAATTTCTTTCGACTGTTCTAGCAGCTGGGTCTCTTGTAAGCCTGGAGTGAGGGGAGGGACTGGCTTACTAAATCATTATGAATCTCCCAGCTATTTCAAAGGGAAACTAACATGCTGTCTATGGTACCTACACAGCTGGTTAGCATTTGAGATTCCTTTCTCCTTCCTGGTTCAGAGGGTAGAGATTCTCATCTTAAACCACAATGTTAAGTCTAGTAGCTGCTACTCCACTGGGTTCCACCAGCAAGGGATTTGAGGACTTAACATTTGAGGGCTTCTTTCTATGTTGCATTTTATTATTTGAATGTTTTAATAGTGATAAATTTTGGACAATCTTCAAAAATTCTGACATTAAAAAACCCAGTATTTTTTAAGAAAATAGGCCATAACTTCAATATTTCATTTTCAGTCCTCTTGAAATAAATGACCAACTATCATATTTCAAGGTCTAATCAACTTATATTCCAAGTACTCAGAAAAATTAGGTTAACACATTTAATCTTTATATATTCATACATTTTTATAGTAATTATATATAGACAATTACACAAGTTGTTGACTTTGTATAAAAATCATTGACTTTATCTATGAACTTGGCCCACAAACAGAAGCAGACAGGAAGGTATACTGAACACATCAGATTTTGTGTTGTTTCCTCTACTAACTCTAGTGTTGGTACTCTGTAACATGTGCAACAGAATGAGTACAAGAAAAAAAGAAAACATTAGGAAATTGAAAAGCAAAAAGTAGCAGGAAAAACTCAAATTTTCAACTGTATTTTAGTAAGACTGTCAGATCACTATTCCTAGCACAAAATGTTTTTACCTGAAACTCCTCTGTAAAGCAATCACAGCAGATGGAAGCTTCTTTAATCTCTTTCTAGTCTGGAAGCCCTTCCAATAAGCTTGAATCAAGCAAGCGGCTTGATGGAGTTTCTGAAATAATTCAACAGAGATAATTTAGAGGAATCTCTAGAAAAGCCTTTTTAAAAAGTTTCTCTCTTAAAATATCAGGCTGGCCGAGTGTGGAAGCTCACTCCTGTAATGCCAGCACTTGGGAGGCAGAGACAGGAGGATTGCTGAGTTCGAGACTTGCCTGGACTCCATAGTGAGCTCAGGGCCAGCCTGAACTACAAAGCAAGACCCTGTTTCAAAAAAAAAGAAAACAAAATGTCAGGCTGTGGAATGTATCAATCAATACCCCACCTCTAAGAAGATGGGTTAGGGAAGCAACATTAAATTCATAGGATTAAGACAGGAAAGGCCTAAGAACACTACCCACGAAAGGTTTGTTACGTTCAGTTAGACAACATCTAGAATGTACTCAAAATATCATCTGAGTAGCTCCAAATTCTGTTTGATCTTACTTCCTTTTTAACGACTGAATAGCTCTGCCTCACCTGTTGCAGTTCATTTTGAGCTAATTTTTTAAAGTTTTTATTTACTGGGTTATTGTCTTGCTTAGGTTCAAGACCTAAGCTCTGATGACATTTTGTGGGTGGTGGTTCAAATCTCTTTTCTGTTCACTGTTTTGTGTCTGTCCAGCACTTGCACAGTTTAGAAATTAGTCTAAGAGTGTAAAGGCTCACAATAGAAGAGAATTCTCTTCTCTTTTTCCAGGTTGCCCCATTTCTCTCCTGCCTAACTAGATTTCTTTTCATGGTTTCTACTTACATTTTTAAATGTATTACCTTTTTGGTTTGGGACTTTTAAATACCTTTTACTATTTTAGATTTAAACCTGTTTTCCATATTTAAGTGTAATAAAACAGTAACTTGCACTCCAACTTCTAATTTTTATTAATATAGTTTTTTACATAGAGGCAAACAGCACTACTGATATACCTCAAAAAATAAGACAAGGCATAGGTGCCTATAGTTTTCTATAATTAGACATTTCAAAAAAAATATGTTTTCAATGCTGGGCATGGTGGTTTATGCCTATAATCCCAGCACTTGGGAGGTGTGAGTTCAAGGCCAACCTGGGCTATTTGGTGACCTCACTGGTGTGAGTTCAAGGCTAACCTGGGCTACGTAGTGACCTCAAGGTCAGCCTGAGCTACAAAGCTAGACCCTGTCCCCAAAAACACAAAAACAAACAATATCTGTTTTGAGGGAGGATTTTTTTTTTTTTTTATCTTTTTTTGAGACAGGGTCTCGTTTTGTAGTTCAGGCTGGCCCTCAGCTCACTATGTAGCCCAGGCAAGCCTTGAACTCAGTAATCCTCCTGTCTCTGCCCCCTGAGTGCTGGGATTACAGGCATGAGCCACCACGCCCGGCTGAGGATTTTTTGAGACAGGTCTTACTATAAAGTTCAGGCTGGCCTGGAATTTTACTGGTCTTCCTGTTTCAGCATCCTGAATGCTGGGATAACAGGCATGTCCCACCACATCTGGGTAAGTATCTTTTCTTTTCTTTTTTTTTTAGACAGGGTCTTGCTTTGTAGTTCAGGCTGGGCCTGAGTTCACTATGTAGTCCAGGCAAACCTCAAATTCAGCAACCTTCCTGCTTCTGCCTCCCGAGTGCTAGGATTACAGGTGTGAGCCACCACACTGAGCATTGTGATGTGTGGTACTGATTGGCGGTGGGCATGAGTCACCACGCCCAGTATTATTGTATGTGGTTACCAGGATCAACCAGGGACCTTGTGCTTGCTAGGCAGGCACTGGAACCACTGAGCTAAATCTCTGGCCCTACATCTGGATAATATCTTATAAACCAAAGAAGAGAAATATTAGAGATCTGGATTTCGTGAAAAATTCTAAAAACTAATGTGGTAGAATCTATAAATAGTATAAAAGGAAGACTCAAATTATAGGAAACTGAATTGAACTAGAAAATCTTATAGATATATCTATTTTTCTAGGAAAGGATTTTGCTTAAAGTACTAAGAGAAAGGAATACTTCATGAAAACTGAGGTGCACTATGATTAGCAAGTATCACATAAATTGTTATTTTTATAATTTAACATCTGCTCTTCTACTTCCTTTTTTACAATTTAATACCTGTTCTTCTACTTCCTGATAGATCCTAGGGCTTAAAAGGTCAATGAGCTGTTGAAGTTCTTGACTAAATTCTGTCCCATTTCCTTGGTTATTTAGTAGTAGATTTCTGAGTGCTGAAATAGAGTAACAAAAGGTATAATGATTAACAATAAAATATGGTGTTTTTTTTTTTTTTTGAGATAGGGTCTCACTCTGTAGTTCAGGCTGGCCCTGAGCTCACTATGTAGCCCAGGCAAGCCTTGAACTCAGTGATCCTCCTGCCTCTGCCTCCTGAGTGCTGGGATGACAGGCGTGAGCCACCACGCCCGGCTAAAATATGGTGTTCTTATCTAAATCAGTATTAATATGAATTTTAAGAGGTCTGATTTAGAAATGAATTAACATAACAACAATCACATGATTTTTCTTTTTCTGTTTTAAAGACTTACAGGTTGTGGTCTTTAGCATAGTACTCTGTTCTGAGAATTCTTACGTGCTTGTACATAAGATCTGATATAAATATATATCTTGACAATGTCTTTAATAAAAAAAGGCAGCAGAATTACTGTAGTAAGTCAGAGTACAGGTAATTTTTTTCTTTGAATATAAATACCTTAAACTATAACATTTTAAAAAAGATAAATTATTATGAACACATATACATACTCAGTATATGTCTACTCTGTAAGTGCACTTAGGCAAGTTATTATTAGTTATTTTAATTGAGTAAAGGTATTATTAAATAAAAATACAATAACATAGTTTTGGGACAAATCATTAAGTTTCTGAGTAAATATAAAAGTGCTGTAACACTAGGACACTGTTTTTATCCAAAGATAATGGATAGTAGTAAAGATACTATTTTGTATACTACCTTTGTAGCAAGTACTGAGTTTCAGTGAAATAAAAATTTCTTGATGGGATTGAGCCATCAACAGTAGAAGCTTTGTAGCAGGACTTCTTATGAGTGGACTAGAGGTTGATAAAAGCTTGGAAATAATTTCATCTAAAATGGAATACAGGGTTTTCCTTTCTATTCTGAGCAGATCAACACTAATAGAACAAAAGAAAAAAAGGATTATTACTAATTTATGCATCATAACAAATTCAAAATAAAAGCTATCACAACAAATTCAAAATATAAGATTTATTAACTCAATGCCTTTCTGTGGCCTGATCCAAACCACTTTTTTTTTTTTTTTTTTTGAGACAGGGTCTCGCTTTGTAGTTCAGGCTCTGAGCTCACTATGTAGTCCAGGCACGCCTCGAACTCAGCAATCCTCCTGTCTCTGCCTCCCGAGTGCTGGGATTACAGGCGTGAGCCACCACGCCTGCCCGGCACTGTGGTATGTGGTATTGATTGTAGGTGGGCGTGTCACCACGCCCAGCATTCTATGTGGTTACCGGGATCGAACTCAGGACCTTGCGCTTGCGAGGCAGGCGCCGGAACCACTGAGCTAAATCTCCGGCCCCCAAACCACTTTTAAAATATATAGCTTGGTTGCAAGAATACATCATATTAAATGAGTTAATATTATTGAATTCATGCTGTGTAAAAGGTGCCATGCTAGGTACAATGGAGAACACAAAGTAGCCAAGGAAATGGGAAAATATTAATGGCAAGTGATTTAAAGCTTCAAAATGCCAAGTGAGGGGGAGCACATACACAATCTATAATCTCAGCACTCAGGAGTAGAAAAGGCAGGAAAATTACTATGAGTTTGAGACCAGCCTGGACTACATAGTGAGTTCAAGGCTAGCTTGAACTACAATGTGAAATTGTCTAGGAAAAACAGAAATAAAAGAAAAAGCCTCAGGTCAACAATAAGCAAAATCACAAGAGAATGTAGGGTTAATAATTAGTGATGTAAAAAGACTATATGTTTAGTTTAGGAAGAACATCACCTTTTCTTTATTATTTCCTTTATTACACTAGTAACCTCATCCTACATTATTGAACTCATGAAAAATCACCTAAAACAGAAATGAAGGATCCTTTCACTAACTCCTTTAAGAAATAAAGCGATTTCTTAGAAGAGGACCTTTCTATTGCCAGTGATTAGTAGAGCAAATGGAAATAGATCTACTTATCAGAAATGCAAATGATTTCTGTCAAGTAGAAAAGGTGATTATAAAGGCCATATTGTTTTAGAAGACACTGTTTCTTTTCTATTAGTAAAATTTTAATCAGTCTATAAAAAATATTTTCTATATTCCTGTGATAAACCAAATCCACAAATGTCCCCTTTTCAAATTATTTTTCAAACCTGTATAAAAATCTTACAGGGGGCCAGAGGGTTAGCTCAGTGGTTCCGGTGCCTGCCTCGCAAGCACAAGGTCCTGAGTTTGATCCCCAGAAACCACATACAAAGCTGGGCATGGAGACTCACACCCACCAACAATCAATACCGCATACCACAGTGCCAGGTGTGGTGGCTCACACCTGTAATCCCAGCACTCGGGAGGCAGAGACAGGAGGATTGCTGAGTTCAAAGATTGCCTAGGCTACACAGTGAGCTCCGAGCCAGCCTGAACTACAAAGCGAGACCATGTCTCAAAAAAAAAAAAAAAACCTTACAGGTTTCCTCATTAATAAGTTGAATAAAAATTTTGATCACTTAAATTTAGTATTTGCATAAGTCACATTGTTAGCTTTTTGAAAATTACACTTTAGCAATGACCAACATGAATTTAAGAGAAAAAGATGAGGGCCAGGGATTTAGCTCAGTGGTTCCAGCACCTGCCTGACAAGCGCAAAGTTCCAAGTTTGATCCCCAGGACCACATATCACAATGCTGGGCATGGTGGCTCACACCTGTAATCCTAGCACTCAGGGCAGAGGCAGGAGGATTGCTGAGTTCGAGGCTTGCCTGGACTACATAGTGTGTTCAGGGTCAGCCTGACCTACAAAGCGAGACCCTGTCTCAAAAAAGAGAAGGAGATAAAGATAAGCATTCTATCTTAAATGTAAACATCTCAGAATGGAAGGACTTTAAAAGTCATCTAATGGAAATGTGTGGGACTCTCTACAATTGTTTCTACAATTTTGGTTCTATGCTATTCCTTAGAGCAAAGATGCTCACCCCTTTCCCTTGCATCATTATAGTACTTAATACTCGTGTAATCGTAAGTGCATTTCAGAAAGCTTCCCATAGTATCCTATCACATTACTTCTTTCATCCATATACCACTAATTTTATATTGTAATAAATATATCATAATGAGCTTGAATACCTTTCAGTGCTCTTTAATCCTAAAAACAATATCATCTTCAGGCCACTATCTTATTTTTCTGCTTCTCTTCTAACAAAAACTTCTGTGTCTTTACTTCCTTACTCCCCTCCTTCATTTCTGCATTATCACTACTTAACTATCCTAAGTTCATCTCCTTTATATAACTTTTGAAATATAAAGCTACACAGATACTAGTAAGTGCTTATCTTCTGAGATGTTTCTACCCAACCTTCTACCCACTGTGCTCTGTGATACACACTGTTCTGGTTCCGTTTCAGTTTCTGCCCATACATTTCTGACCTCAGTTTCCTTCATGGATTCCTTTTCTCTGGTATACCCTTACAGGTTATTCTCTACCTCCCTATTTTTGACATATTTATTGTCACACTCAATTCATATTTCCCATTGCTCTCATCATCTCTCATATTCTTAACTACCATTTATAAGTTACTGATTTGTAAATCTTTAACACTAATCCTCATTTCTTTTATAAGTCAGTTATTAATTCACTTGGTGAGGGACATTTGAATGATTTCTAGAAGTTAGGTATTACAAATAAAGCAAAAATGAATATGTATGGACAAGTCTATATAGATAATTTTATTGCCTGCTTGACTGTTTATTTCACATAACCAACACTGAATTCATCACCTGTCTCATAAACCAATTCCTTACATAAGCTACATGCTAGTCTGTTAAATCACTATAGAAAACCTGGTGTCAGACATGGCTGTATCTTTCATCTTATTCCACACTAGGGTACAATGTCTTGAGCGTTTTTACTTTTAAAAATAACTTTATTAAAGTATAACCAATGTATAATAAACAGCAGATATTTTAAGAATAGAATTTGATCCGTTTGATGTTTCACCAAAATACACTAGAAAATGAAAATATCCATTATCCTCTAGGTTTCCTTGTGCTTTGTTATAGTTTTTTCTTCTGTGCTTCCCTTAATATACCACCCTTAGGCCACCACTGGCTTGCTTTTTATATCATATTTGTTTGTATTTTGTAGATTTTATATAATTGGAATAATACAATATGTACACCTTTCTTGCCTTTCATTAAGCATTATTTTTATATTTATCTGTTGTCAAGTGAATAGTTTACTCCTATTTACTACTGAATAGTATCCCATGATATTACATCACAGTTCATTCACCTGTTGCTGGATCTCTGAACTGCTTCTATTTCCTAGACATTACAAATAAAGTGGCTATGAATGTTTGTGTACAAGTCTTGTATGGCTGTTTTCATTTCTCTTAGGCAAATACTTAGGAGTAAAACAGAGAGATGGTGTAGGTTTAGCTTGTTAACAAATGGCCAATATTTTTCATAGTGATTGTACATTCCCACTGGCAATGCATTAAAGATAGAGCTTCACTTCCTTGTCAGTGGCTGAGTTAGTGTTTTAAATTTTAAGCATTTAATCAATGTGTAGTGGTATTTCTTTACTAATGATGCTGACAAAAATCTTTTCACAGGGGCCTGGGGATTTGTATCAGTGATACCATGCCTACCTTGCAAGAACAAGGGCACAAGTTCAATCCCCAGTACCACCAAACAAAACAAAACAAAAATAAGAAAAATCTTTTCATGTTGAATATTTGCTAACTCTGTATCTTTTTTCATTAAGTATCCAAATATTTTGAGTTTTCAAATTGCCTTTTAGTAAGCTTTGACAATACTTCATATATTCTAGATTCAAATACTTCATTTCATTACAAATGTCTTTTTTTGTTTTTTTTTTTAACAGTAAGAAAGATTTATTGAAAGATAACTCCTGTCTGTGAGAAACAAAAGGGGGATCAGAGAATGGGTTGCCCTCCAATACAAGTGTCTTTGAAAGACTTTCAAAATTTGATGAAGGCTAACCAATTTCTTATTTTGTGGATTTTTACTCTGAATGTATATTCTTTCCAAGAACCCAGGAAATTTCTGTTCAAATTAAGATAATGATGGATTTGAAACTATTTTTCTGCAAGAACTTATATATATATATATATATTTTTTTTTGCTTTTGAGACAGGGTCTCGCTTTGTAGTTCAGGCTGGCCCTGAGCTCACTATGGTGCCCAGGCAAGCCACTGTGAACTCAGCAATCCTCCTGTCTCTGCCTCCCGAGTGCTGGGATTACAGGCGTGAGCCACCACGTCCGGCATTGTGATATGCGGTGTTGATTGTTGGTGGGCGTGTCTCCACGCCCAGCATTATATGTGGTAACCGGGGATCAAACTCGGGACCTTGCGCTTGCAAGGCAGGTGCTGGAACCACTGAGCTAACCCTCTGGCCCAAGAACTTATATTTTAGATATTACATGTAGATCTTTGCATACCGATAGTCAATTGTTCCAACAACCTTTCAAATCTTTCTTTTCTCCACTGAATGACCTTTATGCTGAGACTTCCCTTCAAAATCATCTGCCCCTGTATATGAATGAGTCTATTTGACTTCTTTTGTAAGTCTTTGTACCATCTACATAATTAAAAATGTTTTGCCTTCATAAATAAGTATGAAAATTAGGTATTGCTGTCTTTGTTTTTAATTTCGAAGTTGATTAGGCTGTTTTAAATACTTTGATTTTCATGAATTATAGAATCTGCTAGTCAATTTCTATAAAAATGGGGATTGGGATTGTGTTTATAATATACAATATGATACTCAGTTTCCATTATGTTCTTCCAATTTCCATGTCATTTTTTTAAATGTTTGTTTTTACTGAATAAATCTTTTATATATATTTCACACTATATATTTTATATTTTGGGATTTTTTTTGTTTTTTAACATTAGAATCTTTATTGATACATTATATATACACAGTGATCACACACAATATTGAGAATTTGTACTAGCGTATGACAAAATTTAATTCTTTTTTCCCATTCCCCCACCTATGCTACAAACCCCCACCCCTATATACCTAAGCCTTTTCCTTTTTTTATTACCACATTTTTTTCTTTCCTTGTTACTTACCCCTCTACCTCATTTCACTTTGAGTATTTTTTATTTCATATCTACCATATATTTTAGAGTTCATTTATTTCATATTTTACTCTATTATTTTATGTACATAAGCTTTTTCCTTTATTACCATATTTTTTCTTTCCTGTTACTTACCCCTCTACCCCATTTCATTTTGAATATTTTCTATTGCATAATATCTACTATATTCTAGAGCTCATTTATTTTATATTTCACTCTACATATTTTATGTTGTTATAGTTTTAAAAACTTTAATTTTTATTAACAGACAGATATTAAAAACTTTTTTTTTTTTTTTTGGTGGTACTGGGGATTGAACTCGGGCCCTTGTGCTTCCAAGGTAGGTGAGGTGTGGTACCACTTGAGCTAAATCCCCCATGCCCTAAAACTATGATTATATTGATTTGTGTCCTGCTGTTCCTACCAAAGAAGCTGCTTTTTTAAAAAAAATTAGGAATGGATGTTAGATTTTGTTAAAAAATTGTTTTATATCTATTGATAAAATGATATGGCTCCTTTTTTGGTTTGTTAACACTGACTTTGCAATATTAAACCAGCCTTTAATTCCTAAGATAAATCTAAGTTATTCATGATGGGTTAATATTTTAATATGTTGTTGGATTTGACTAAAATATTATTTAAAATGTTCTCATTTATATTCACAAGTATACAAATGAACTATTTTCTGTTTTTGTAATGTCTTTGATTTTCGTGTCAAGGTAATGAATGGGTAACACTGTAGAATTTGCTAAGAAGTATTTTTTCCTTCTTCAATTTTCTAGAACAAAACATTAAATTATTTCTTAAGTGTTTGGTTTGTTGTACTCTTTCTCTTTTCTGATCATTCTCACTACAGGTCTATTAATTTCATTCATCTTCTCAAAGAACCAGTTTATGATTTCATTTATTTTCTGTATTGTCTTCATTGTTATTTTATGTATTCATTTTTGTTTCTGTGTGTGTGTCTGTGGTTCTGGGGGTGCTGTACCACTAAGCTACATCACCAGTCCTTTTAAAAGGTTTTTTGAGACAAGGTCTCCGTAAGTTGCCTAGGTAGAATTACAATTTATATTCCTTTTGGGTCAGTCTTTCAAACTGTTGGTATTACAGTGTACAGCAATGGTTGGCCTCTACTTTGATCTTTATAATTTTCATTCTATGACTTAAGAGTTTAATTTCCCTTCTTTTCCTAGTTTCTTAAAGCAGAAAATAAGGCCAATTATTTGGAGTTTTTCTTCACTAAAATAGGTTTAATGATAAAAAAGAATCTCCCTTTCTCTTAAGATTCATCCTGGAGATTCTCCTGATGTTTTAATTTCCATTCATTTAAAAACAGTGTCTACTTTCACTTTTTTTTTTTTGAGACAGGGTCTTGCTTTGTAGTTCAGGCTGGCCCTGAGCTCACTATGTAGCCCAGGCAAGCCTCAAACTCAGCAATCCTCCTGCCTCTGCCTCCCAAGTGCTGGGATTACAGGCATGAGCCACCTTGCCTGGCTCTACTTTCACTTTTGATTTCTTTATTTTGTGGACTACTTTCACACATGTAGGGACTCTTTATAGATCTTTTTGAACTAATTCTTAACTTAATTCCATCAAGGCCGGAAAGCATACTCTGCATTACTTAGATCCTTTTAAGTTTATTGAGATTTGTTTCATGCTTTAGAATGGGGCTTATTTGGTAAATGCTTTATATGCACTTGAAAGGAATGCTTATTCTTTGGTTGTTTTATAGAATGTTCTAAAAATATCAATCAGATCAAGTTGGTTGCTACTGTTCAAATCTCTGGTCTTACTATTTTTTGACCATTTATTGTATTGATTATTGAGAGGAGTGACACCTTTCACCTAGGTGAGGATTTATTTCTGTATGAAATTTTTTTTTTTGCAGTACCAGCAATCAAGCTCAGGACCTTGTGCTTGCCAGGCAGGTGTGAAACCACTGAGCTAAATCCATAGCCAAGTTCTGTCAATTTTTTAAATATTCTGGCAAGTGCTGGTATTATAGGAGTGTGCCACCAAGCCTATTTTTGAGTATTCTGAAACTGCTACCAGGTACATAAACATGCTCTTGATGAACTGATTTTCTTATGATTATACAGGTACTCCTCTTTCTTTTGATTAGTATTAGCACAGTATATCTTTTTCTTTTCATAGTTTTTTTTTTTTTTTTTTTGAGACAGGGTCTTGCTTTGTAGTTCAGGCTGGCCCTGAGCTCACTATGTAGCCCAGGCAAGTCTCGAACACAGCAATCCTCCTGTCTCTGCCTCCCGGGCACTGTGGTATGTGGTATTGATGGCTGGTGGGTGTGAGTCACCACGACCAGCATTGTATGTGGTTACTGGGATCGAACTCAGGACCTTGCGCTTGCTAGGCAGGCGCTGGAACCACTGAGCTAAATATCCGGCCCCCTTTTCATTATTCCCAGTTTTATAAAACTAAAATTTGTCGGGCTTGGTGGCTTAAGCCTATAATCCTAGCATTCAGGAGGCTGAGGCAGGAGGACTGCTGGGTTCGAGGGCTGCCTGGGCTACATAATGAGCTCAGGGCCAGCCTGAACTACAAAGTGAGACCCTGTCTCAAAAAAAACCACAAAAAACAAAAAACAAAAAAAACCCAAAAATCAAATCTCTGCCTTTTAATTTGGGGTTTTTAAACAATTTACATCTAACAGAAAGTTTAAATCTTGATTTTTTAACTTGTTTTTTATTCACTTTCTCCTTTTTTATTGCCTTCTGTATTATTTATTTCAAAATGACTTAGCATTATTGTTTGTATTGGCTTTTTAGCTATAATCTTTATTGGTTGTTTTAAGGCTCAATAGTATATATTTCAATTTCTCAGTTTACCTTCAAGTGTTGTTTATACCGTTTCATGTGTAATACAAGAGCCTTATGACATATATTTGTTTTTCCTTCCTATTCTAATGCTATTGTAACATGTTACTAATACATGTCATATACCCCTAAATACATTATTTTTATATATTCAAACATATGGATAATTGTATAAGGTAATAAGAAATCTTTATGTATTTACCAATGTAATCACTATTCCTAAAACTATTCCTTTTTCTTCTGTAGGTCATCTTCTTTTTGTCTGAAGGATTTCCTTGTAGTATGTGATTTCTAGAAAGTGATTTTTCCTTTTTTTTTTTTTTTTGAAATGTCTTCCTGCTGTGGATAAGTTCTAGCTTGTCAGATAATTTTCTTTCAATTCAAGGGACACCTGAAATTCTCAGGGGTTATGGTCCTAGTGTACCTACCAATTGTGAAAAACTGAATTTCAGATATGATCAGAAAAATGCCCACAAATGCCTGTTATGCTACTGTGGTACATCTTTTTTGCTTGCCAGTAGTTCAACCTTCTTTTGGAATGTCTTTACCAAAAGTCTTAGAAGGTTGCAGGGTATTCTGGTGGCCATCTTAAGGATCTTAGGGTTTTAAGAACAAAACAAAATAGTTTAGACGGCTACACATGCAGTGACTTGTTATTACACAGGAAAGCTGGAAGCTACAGGCTAGCAGATAATCAACAGTAAGGAGAACAGAGTAACTCTCTCAGATAGGCTACATGCAAACTTCCCACCAAAAAACATTTTGTGGAGGATATTTTCAGTTTCAGTGAAATTGGGAGAGCACAAAGAGAACAATAATTAATTAGGTTCTCAGGAAAAATCTACAAACAACTGAGGCCACAAATTGAATTGCAACTTATACTTTTAAGATGCTGCTTAACAGTCTTTTAGCTTATATTTTTTCTGGGGTATTGATAACACTGCTGTCACCTTTATTTTCATCATTCTATATAAAGCACTTTTTTCACTGTGGTGGACTTAAATATCTTCTCTTTATCTCTGGCTTAAGCAATAATTATGACACACTTTGATGTGGAATTGTGTCCATATTTATCTTTCTTGGGATTTGATGAGGTTTTTGAATCCCACAAGTATATAGCTTTCATCAAACTTGGAAAAATTCTGTCCACTATTACTTCAATTATTTTTCCTGACCCTCCTACTTCCTTTAGCTATTCTGATTACACCCATATAGTCTTGCTTGAATTTGTTCTACAGCTCACTGATATGCTTTCTTTCTTTTTTCTTTTTGGATAATTTCTATTGATAGGTCTTACAGTATACTAATTTTCTATACTGTTAATCTGCTATTAATCTCATCTAATGTATTTTTTTATCTCAGACACTATAGTTTTCATCTCCAGAAGTTCAATTTGGATCTTTTGTCACAAGGATCTCTAAAGTTTTTAAATATCTGTATATGGAAAATAGTTATGACAACTATCTTTTTATTTATTTATTTATTTATTTATTTTTGAGACAGGGTCTCGCTTTGTAGTTCAGGCTGGCCATGCACTCACTATGTAACCCAGGCAAGCCTCGAACTCAGCAATCCTCCTGTCTCTGCCTCCCGAGTGCTGGGATTACAGGCGTGAGCCACCATGCCCAGCTATGACAATTATCTTAATGTCCTTGTCTATCATGGTCTTGATCTACTGATTCTTCTCATCATAAGTATTATTTTCCTATTTATTTGTATGACTGATCCTCCTTTATGCAAAATAATATGAATTTTTGCCTTGCTGAGGTTTGTACAGAATAAAAAAAAAATCAATAACATTTTGTTAGACCAAGTCACCTGTTGAGCCATAGTATGTTCTGTAACCCAGGCATGATTGCAGATTCTATCTCAATCTCACCAGTTTGCAATAATACAAAGATGTATTAGTTTATAGTACTAAGGAAAGAGAAAAAGAGAGTGGTCAAAGCTAATACCTATGAAGACATCAGCGAGATTTTCTCCTTTTGTGTGTGTGTGTGTGCTTGTTTTGGTTTGCAGCTATATAGTTCAGGCTGGCCTTGAACTTTATATATATATATATATATATATATATATATATATATATATATATATATATATATATATATATCTCCCAGGCAAACCTTGAATCAGTGATCTTCCTGACTCAGCCTCCTGGCCTCCTGAGTGCAAGCATGAGCCACCATGCCCAGCTTTTTTCACCCTTTTAAAAACAACATGACTATTTCTGCTGAACTTCTTGTTTTGTACATCCTATAATAAAAGACTTTAAAAGGTAGGTAGTTCCAATAACCATGTTCAATGAAGGTATTTTCAAACAGTTTGGTCCTTTAAGGCCTTGCTTTTAGGCTTGGTTTGGATGGTCTGAAATAGGGGTCAGTTCAATGCTAATTATTCTCTTGTACTAAGATGAAGCTTTCCTGAATATTCTACCCAATGCCCCATTATATACAAAGTTTTCTAATTTGGCTCTTGGAAACAGGAACTATTTCTAGTCATGTGTGAGCAGCTGACACTGCTACCTTTATCCTTTTGATTACTGTTCTCCCTGACATTCAGCAGTTTTAAAACACATATGTGGCTCATTAGTACTCTACTGTATACTTCAAGGGACCCTTCTGAAGATCTCTGATATAGCACTATCTCTTTTCTAGTATTCTGTCTTATAAACTCTGGTAATCTTATTCTCCCTGGACTTTCAGCTGTCTCTCTTCAACTCAAGCTGGCATATTCCTCCCTACAACACAGACTCGAAATGCTCCTCAATACTATGTCTGAGCAACTGTGAATTTCCCTTTTGCTATAATTTGGGTTTTGACTGTCATCTGGAGGCCCATGTGTTAAAGGCTTGGTTCTCAGGATGGCACTGTTGGGAGGTATGGGAACTTGTGAGAGGTCAAACCTATTGAGAGATTCTCGGGTCTATGGGGGCATGTTCTTGAAGACAACTGCAGGACTTGTTGCAGGTAAGAGGATAAAACTATCTCAATTATGAAATCTTAATCAAAAGTGGAAATTAAGGCTGGGAAATTAGCTCAGTGGTGTCAGTCACACCTGCCTGACAAAAGCAAGCACCTAAGTCTGATCCCCATTACCAAATAAAAGGGGAAAAAGCAAAACCCAAAAACAAACAAAAAAGTGAAGTCAAGTCATGAAAATTTTAATTCATCATTTTTAAAAATCCATTCCCCAGGACCATTGCTCAGGGCAAAGATTTTCATTTGCATTGTTATGGTTGCTTATACCAACTGTCACTTTTGTCTAGAGTTCTGTTCCCCTTATCTTTTCTCCAGTTACCATAGTAATAAAACTTAGGGTAATCAATTTCCAAATACCTAAAAGATCTCCAGTGCCTTCAGTATTAGTCTTAACATGCACATAAATTTTTCATGACTGAAGTATCTGCAGAACTTGCTAGCTATTTCCAACAATAAACTTTTCATTCAAACAATTAACTGTCTCTGCCTTTCACCTGCAGCCTCATGTTTCTTATTTCTGCTTTTACTTATGTTACTACTTTGCTTAAAAATACTGCTTTACCTTCATCCTCTCTGGTAGTTTATCTTTCTTAAAATTTCATCTCAGATGTTAACTCCCCTCACTTTGGGTTACAAATTCCTGTAATACACGTGGACAACTTTACCACTGCAATGCAATATATTATAATTATGTTCATGTGTCTACCTCTTCCACTCTAAGATCTTTGGAGACAAATTCATATCTCAATCAAAGTTGTAAGTGCAATAATAAAAACAGTAGTTGGAACATAGTAGTTGCTTAATGAATCAATACTGAAGTGAAAGAATGAATTATCTCAGCTGTCTACATTCTTCTTTTCCACTTTAATCAGAGGAACTACACTCTTCTTTAGCACTTCTAATACTGAACTTGTTTGTTAAATAAAATATGTAAATTACAATGGTAATTCTGCTTAAGTACCATGTACTAGTCATATGCAATTGATTTTAGCAAAATTAGAGTAAAACTGATGTTTCTAAAGAAAAATAAATTGATAACCAAGTCACCTGTTGATCTGTAATATATTCTGTAGCAGCATCATGACTGTTGATCCTATTTGAACATTGTCAGTTTGCAGTAAGTGTAAGAAATGGTCACTCTCTAGTACTAAAAGAGGAGATAAAAAAGATTAAAGTTTCTATATTAATACAGAAGTTTTTGTCCTTTTGAAACTAAATCAAAACATGACCATTTCTGCTAGACTTCCTGGTTTTGTATGCCATATATTTAAATATTTTTAAGATGTAGGCAGTTTCAAATAACTAAGTTATTTCACTTTTATGAATATAGTCAAGAAAGCATTAATAAATACCAAGGAAATAACTTACTGTATCTTTTTAAATTGGAAGTACAATTTCAACCATATCCCCAAATTTACTTAGCAATAAATTTCAATGTATAAATAACAAAAACATTAAATACAAATGAAGACTTTTCACTGGTTGCTGAATCAATTTGATCAACCTCGCAGAACCTCCATTTCTTTATCTGTAAAACCAAATGGCTCACACACAGCACATACATAATGTCCTAGAACAGGCTAGATTCTCAATAAATGCCAGGGTTTACTTTCTCTCTACTAACCAAATGAGGTTAAAGTGAAATCACATTTATTGGCAACCTGGCTGTGTGGATCTGATCTTACCTTACAAAACAACTTTATTCTTTTCCCCTTTTAATTTTCTAAAGAAACATATATTTGGTTTCTTTCCATACTAATTTCTGTTCTTCATTTCTATGTATGTAGGCAGTATTTCACTATACAACTTTTTTCAATTTTTTAAAAAACTCAGAAACAATTGCATCATTAAATATTTCTATGTCTTTCTATGTTCTACTATACTGGTAAGAAAGATATGCCCTGACTTAAATATATTTTCCACTTAAGATCCATGTATTTCAACCCCAACTGAAATTCCAGCAGCATATTTCACAGGACAAGAGAAAATATCACAAAAATTCATTTGGACTTAATATTTCTGGAATTGTTTCTGGATCTTCTAGTCTGTTCCACTTATCAGGTATGTTTCTTTGCTAATACCAAACTTTTTATCACAGTGGCTTTGTAGTATGGTTTAGGGTTGGGGATTGTGATACCTTTCTGACTTGTCTTAGTTGCCTAGGATAGCTTTTGCTATTCTGGGTCTCTTCTGGTTCTAAATGAAATTTTTTATAAACATTCATAGCTAAATGAATGCACACTGAGGTCATACTCTTAAGTGAAATGAATAGGACACACAGAGTAAATGCCAAATAGTTTCTCTGATGGCAAAAACTGTAAGAATAAATAAGAACTGAAATATATAATAGATAATGTAAAATAGGAGTTCAAAAGGGTACAGGAAATAGGAAGAGTGGGTGGGGAGGGGAAGGAGAAAAAAAATGAGCAAAGAAAGAAAAAATAAGAACCAAGATGTATCATACAGATACAAATCCCCAAAGATGATGTCACCATAATGTATACGTAAAGTATATCAATAAATTTAAAGGGAAAAAAATCCATGCATTTGCAATTGGCTAAAATTTCTTTTAATTTACAGATTATTCTTCTGTATTCCCTCTGCAATTTGTTATGATAATCTAGCAGAAGGAACTTAATGTTTGGTAATCTCTTTTTGTGATGCTGCAATCATGGCCATTCAATTCTTTTTTTTTTTTTTTGAGACAGGGTCTTGCTTTGTAGTTCAGGATGGCCCTGAGC